>OZ038447.1:27551753-27561753 GCA_964036265.1 Daptonema setosum | reverse complement strand
CAATTGATGAAAGATAATAAGTAAATACTTAAGATAAATAACAAATTATTACGGATAATATGAAGTAATTAAGCAATGCAATGAATAGGTTAAAATCATGAATAAGGTAAAATCACAATCACTGTTTTTTATCCATAAAGCACTCTGAAAGCTGCAAAAGAAAGTTAACAAGTTATGAGTGAGCTATCTAAGATTTACGATACACTATCTGGGATAATAAACTAGTCTGCCAGTGATGATGACGCCAATTACTGCCAACGCCTGACCATGATACGAGAACGCATATGCCAACGACCACGATTCGAACGCATGACGGCACGACCAATGAAGACCATATCGATTTGAAACGGCGGCAGCCAGTTGAATCGCCTTCAACTCCTCTCCCTCCTCAACGACGGCACAAAAACGCGAACGCAAAAACTACGATGACGAATACGCGAACGCAAAAACGACGATGACGCTCAAATCCACGACGATGACGAATACGCGAAAAATTGACGACAACAAAATAAAATCCTTTCCGGTTCAATTTCAGCATGCGAAAATCTCTCGTCGAAATCGCTTCTCTACTCATTCACTCAATCACTCACTCACTCACTCACTCACTCACTCACTCACTCACTCACTCACATGTTTCAGAAGCAGACACGGAAGCCCTGATCGCGGAGGGTCTTCGACGACTGGGCGCCGAGGTGGACAAGCACAATCTGAGCATCACGTCAGTAAATCTGCAGGCACAGCGAGCCGTCGATCTTAAAGGTTGATTTCACTAGCTGACGAGAAGGCGTGGGAAAAGTGGGATTCCCCCTCTTCGGCGTTTTTAAAAAGTTAAATTTGTTCTCTAAGGTGTAGGTAAAAATACCGAATTTCTGCCGATTTCCCTCTCTTTGGAGGTTTGGCTCGTCCGCCAGTGTTTCATAGTATTATCTATCATCAAGTAGTCTAAATTTGAAAGCGCGCCAGTTTTTTGTCCAATCATTCTCATTTGATTACGATTATGATAAAAAATTTTAAGCCCTCCTGATTTAGACTCTGACGACTGTTTGTAAAACATCTTCGGGTATAAGATATTGAAAACAGCGGACGAAAGTACTTGAATTTTTGAATCGCGATCATCAAATCATTATTTTTCTTGGTATGACGAAAACTTCAGATCTGAAGTCGGTATCGGCGCGAAGCCAATGTCCAGGTAGTGCTGATTCAGAATTGAATCCTGGAAACTTTAAATTCTCACCAAGTATGCGGTGTTTAACGGTTTATTTCTCACTTTGGCACCGTTAATTTTCCTCGGTTTTGCCTCTACTGGTTTGCCTTCAGAGGACACAATATACTTTCATTCAATTAGTAACAAGGTCTTATTTAGTCCAAATTGAACTTTCATCTTTTTTTAAAGTGAGCTAATATGAGATTTAAATGTTTATCTTTTATCCGTCTTGTGTATGTTCAATAATATGTAATATCTCTCAAACCACTGAGTCAACTAACACTATTTACTAAAATAAAAACTGAATCAGATCAACCAGAGGGTTGAACCCAGTAACACTCTTGTGTAAGACTATCCCCTTAACAACCACACTACTCAAGCAGCCTGCTCACTGGATGACTCGTCAAGTCTGGCGGGATTTGAAAACGAAAGTCAACATCGCTTACCGCTGTCTTTACATCTTCATGGTAACTACGATTATCTAGCTGTTCGATGTTGTCTGGTATTAGAAGACAGTTCGAATTAGTCGACTCATTAAAAAAATTATGATTATTGTCGTGAATAATTATAATATCGAAGATTTTCCCGACAATTTAATCGTGTTTTTTTTTGCTAAAATCTAGTCTAAAAACGGAAGTTTTCCAAGTATTTGTAAGTGATAAATTCACAATATTGCTTTGCTAGAAAAAGTTTTAAATTTGTGAATCATTGAATCATTTTCTTATATGAATCGGCTATTTCATTAACTGGCATAATTGGCCTGTAAAAACTATAAAACCACTTAGGATCGCTAGTTTTCATTTTCACCATCAGCTATCTGTCGTGTTGTGCCTTTTTTGTCGCACTTTAGGTAACTGAAAATGTAGCATTTACGACTATATGTATTTTCTGTTTAATTTTATCTTGCACTAGCACTTGCACCATTTTTAGGAAGATGATGTGATTGTATTAGCCGTCCTCGATTTTGGAAGTACCTGAGGCACAGCCAAAAATAGTGGTTATATGACGCCACCCATACAAAATCGTCTATTTGATTTCATTTTATTACCCATCCTTACACGATATTATATTGGTACTTTGAAAGAAATGACCGAATTTTTTTCGTGTGTGCCTTTCATCTATCCATGAACATTTTCCCATCATATTTAAAAAAAAATTATAAAAAAAAAAATATATTTTCTCCCATACTTTCAGGTCTCAATGGTGCCGGTCAGTCGATGCCCCACATCGCGCATCACAATCTGGATGGCCCTCCGTTGACCATCGGTGGTCACCATCGTATCGATGGCGCGCAGTTCCTCATTGAGGACTTGGAAGGTGCTCACTTACATACTCACTCACTCACTCACTCACTCACTCACTCACTCATTCACTCACTCACTCACTCACTCACGTGCACACTTACTTACTCATCCCTCACCCGTCTAACTCACTCCATTAAGTAACTTCACTTTACTCTAAACCGAATCAATCGCTCACTCGCTCACTTACTCACTCACTCACCCTCTCACTCACTCATTTACTATCTCACTCACTCACTCACTCACTCCCTAACTCACTCACTCACTAACTCACTCACTCACTCACTCACTCACCCACTCACTCACTCACTCACTCACTCACTCACTCACTTTCAGCGCACGACGGCGAAGACGTGGATAAGACACCATTGGCCGAGAACGCGGTACCGGCGTCCACCAACTACCGTAAACACAGTCGAAAAGGATCGCTGGGGAAAACCGTGATCCCCAGTCGCAAGCTGACGCTAACCAGCATGTCAGACACAGAGTGTTCACCTAATAGCAGGTTATAAAACATTGGGGTTGTTGTTGTTGTTGTTGTTGTTGTTGTTTTTGTTATTGTTGTATTTTTGTGGGTGTTGTTGTTGTTGTCGCTGTTATTGTTGTATTTTTTTGTGGGTGTTGTTGTTGTTGGGGAAAACCGTAATTCCCAGTCGCAACCAGCTTGTCAGACACCGAGTACTCAATAACATAGCAGGTTATTGTTGTTGTTGCTGTTTTGAGAAAATCATGAGATCTACTCGAAACGAATGATGTGTGTTTAGCTTATGAGTAGTCGAAAGGGATGATTAAAGAAAACAAGGTTTTCAAAATCCGTGGTTGTTGACTGCGACTGTTGTTGTTTTTGGTGTCTTTGTAGTTATTGTGGTTGTCATTGACGTTGTCTTTGTTAAGTGTGATTGTGTATTGGATTGGTAATTAATATTATTTATCTGTAGAAATGTTTAGTTTCTCGTATAATTACGGTCATCTGTACAGTATGTGGTAAGTCAACGGTTGATGTTTTTCCTCTGAAAGTGGAACCTGTAAAAAAAATTTCAACCCAGTTTTTTTTCGTTTTTTTTCGAGTTTTGGTCGGGTCGAGGATCCCAATGGTAAAAAACTGTCCACAATTGCGAGTTATGTACTTTACACATATTTGGTTGCTGAAAATCACAAAATGGGTGGTTAAATAAATAAGTGTGTGTAAATAAATATTAAATGGAAAAAAGTGCACCTTTTACCAATCACAAACCCCTCACTATTTCAGTCGCTCCTCCTCACCCGAAGGTCGCGGGCCGCTCTCGGATTCCGAGGAAATGGAGGTCAGGAAGAAATCGATCGCTGCCGAAACTCGTGTGACGATGACCGATACATCGGCCATGGACGGCATGACCGACTGGAAATGGGGTGAAATGCCCGATACACTCGTCACACCGACGCAGGAAAAGATCGATCCGATGATCATGGCGAATAAAGGTGAGTATACGTCTGAAAGACTTTTATTAGAAAATCTGGTCTGTAAAACTATCGGATCACAAGAATCAGATTTTTTTTAATTTTGGAATATGACGGAAGATTTCATAGAATACGAAAAAACGTGTTTTCAAAAAAAACTGAAAATCCAAAATTCGAAAAATTTTAATTTTGGATTTGTCAAATAAAGAAGTTTTTTTCGGGTTTAATTAAAAATAAATTAAAAAAAGAATGTTATTATTCATCATATTAATTATTAATTGCATGATATTGGTTTTCCAACAGTTATAACACTTGATGCACATATTTTATCTATGTAACACACCTTTGTTCATCCGTGTTCGTTTTTTTAATCCAAAATTCGAAAAAATTTTAATCTTGTGTGCCGAAAGTTTTACAAATCAGGATTCTAATAGAAGTCTGTCAGACGAATACCAATAATCCAATACGTCAATTCTTCAGGTTTTCGAATAAGATGCACTTAACGAATGTGATTCACACACAGACATGTGACCAATATTTGAATCGAAAATAAAATGCAATTCGTCCGCGCCCCCAGCCCACCAATGAGTCAAGAATGAAATAATTTAATTGGGTTTCATTTTGTCTTCGTATGGTAACATAAAGTCAACCGGATACTTCATGATGGTAACTCATAGTTGAGCGCTGGATTCCAGATCGAAAGGTCCTGCGTGTGACTCTCGACTGGTGGCCGGTGGGCTAGGGTGAAAACAAATAGGTTTACCAGTACCAATTAATAAGATACATAAAAAATCATCATAGATTGATTATCTATATTTAGCTCTTCATCATTTTATTCCCTAATTATTAAATGCACTAATTTCGTCAGAACTCACATCCAAATCAACTTCGTCCACTCCGCCAGATACTAAGCCGAAGTCGTCCACACTTCCACCGACTTCCTCAGAGACGACGGCGACGTCAACCACCGACTCGAACGAACCAGCACCCTCCTGGTCGTTGTTCAGCTGGTCATCCAAGCCACGAAAGGATGTCAGTCCACCTGTGGAAGGTTAGCGGTTTTTTCGTAAGATAATGACTGAATGTTTGTTTGAATGACTGACTTACTGGATACTTGGAATGACTACGTGAAGAATGAATAAGAGTGAAAAAAAACGATCAAATAAATTTAGGCACCAATGTAGAAGAAAGGTCTTGAGGGGCTGACAGATTGGCTAATTACAGAATTCATGGGTTACTGACTGACTGATTGACTAACGGATTTATTGATTATCTTTATATTCAGGTGTCTACTTGGATCAACTCAACTCGAATGAGATGGACCCCGCCGAGATGGACCGGTATCTGAATCCACGGAAACGGTTGGTTGACTATAATAGATTGACTGAAATAGGATTCAGTTTTTCATCAAATTTGTATATTATTTTCTAACTCTTCCTTTCTGGCACATTGGCGGGCAAGCTAATCCTTTAAAGGGAGGAAAAGTTTTTCATGAGCAGTTTTGAGGAAATTTTACCCCCACTTTAAGGAACAATTTCAACTTACGATACTGCTAAAAAGGAATAATTCTCACATATTAGTTCTTCCCTTGTCTGTGTTATGTGATGATTCCATTCCGAGAATTCAGGGTTCTTTCTGAGGATGACCTAACCCTGTTTGTTATTTTTTCGGTATGGGTGAGGGTCGAAACACCATATGTTTTTTTTTCACTCTGTAAGCCGGTCAGGTTTTCTCAAGTTATACATACTTCTTTGTTTTTGTATTCATTCATTATTATTTTTCAGCGATCGCCCGACCAGTGATTCATCGATCTCGTCACCACCGCCAGCGCTGTCGCCGATGCCACGACCCGATTCGGTGCCTTCCGATCCCGTTCATATTCGGCCGGACGACGCCGATGATGACGATGAGCTGACTGCCGTCGAGGTTGGCGATGTTTTTTTAGGGAAATTTCTTTTTCCCCAAGATTGAGAAAGGCAGGGGAAAGTTGAATTACCCCTCTCTCTTTCTGGCTGTTTCAAAAAATTGGATTCGTTTCGCAAACAAAAGATGTAAGGGAAAAAGTGCCGGAACTTATGAGCCCCTTTCCTTTTTGAAGAAATTCAGAAACTAGAGACATTTTTCACACAAAAGGTGTTTTTGCCTGAGAAATGTTTTTTATCGTTTAATGCGCGCGGGTGCAAAGAACTTGAAATTTAAATTTGTCCTCAGTGTCAAAATGCGGGAAAGTTTTTACCACCGTTTTTTGCCTACAAAAAGCTAAAAATTCTAAAAAAATGGCTGTTCTTTTTCATTATTGTTTTTCGTTTTTATTGGTAATCGTTGCTGTAGCCCAGAAATGATCCTCTTTAGAGGGCAAACTGTATCTTTTTACAAATTATATGATTCGCAGTTTGCTCTGCAGCCCGATGCCGCTTCCTCGGTGGATTCATCGCCGCCGCTGAACCCGCACCTGGCCGGATCGGACGATGCCGGATACAACAGTCAGGGCTCGCCGGCACGACATCTGGACGGTCGCGGCAGTCCGTGGAGTGATCACGGGTTGGTGGGTGAATGATCGCGTGGAACACTAGCGGACGAGAAGGGGAGGGAAAAGTGGAATTCCCTCTCAGTTCCCCCCTCTGGCAGTTCCAAAAAGTGGTATTTGTTTCTTAAGGTGTAGGTAAAATGACTAAGTTTCTGCAGATTCCCCCTCTTTGGGAACAATCCCCCTCCCTCTGTAGGTTTAGCTCGTCGGCCGATGGCGGGGAAATATAGATAACTTTTTAGATTCGATGCGGTATACTACTAATATTTTCGTGCGTTTTTTCTTTCATACATGTTCATAGTGACGGGTCCATACTTTTTGTTGACGAAAAATCCTCACCCAGCTGTACTTGGTAAGGTGGTGGGAATCTACATGGTAAGTTAATTGTAGCCCAAAGACAATTGCATCGAAAGACGTTTCTTCCACGGAAATGGTCACGATCAAAGACTCGGTTTTAGATGGTGATTCGTTGCAGTACAGAGAGACTATTAAACGGTAATAAGACGCCGTCCAATGATTAGTGATGTTGAATTTCAGAAGTTCTGATAGCTATTTCTCATTTGTGACATGTGAGACATTGGTATTGATTCACTCAAAAAACGACCAGATTTTTTTTCATTAACTGAAGTAATAAGGCACAAAATACCATATCAGAATAGTGTTTTCGTAGTGGCCAGCGAGTTGAATAAACTGAAGGGCAATGGCAGAAACCCCAGAGCAACAGGATCTGTGTCTCAAGTCAGGTTTCGATCTTAGGACCGCCGATTTTCGAGGCCGGCGCCCTACGCACTAGACTAGACAGGCGACAAATACCCTGATGTAAATTTTAGCCGTCTCTAAACTTACGTTAGGCTTCTAAAACCTCAAATTACTGCATCACACCTTTTTTCGATAATTATTATTCTTGTCGATGATTTTATTCTATTAGATATTATTTTCATTCATGTCCTTCAAGTGTCTTTTTCGGTAAGATATTTTTTTTCATTTATGCCCCTTCAGTGTTTTTTTTCATTGTTTACAGTACATCTAAAACATTTCAGCGACTTCCCGGCCGATGCCGCGCTGTCGTTATGCGGATATGCAGCCGATCTGACCTCAGATACGTTCTACCAGCACTTGATTACCTACGAAGCATTCCAACAAGATCCCATGCTGTACATGAATAACTCGAAACTGGTGCTGCGAATGGATGGCAGGTTATATCTTCTAGTAAATTAGAAGGTTCACTCATTCAATTTCAGTCCCCTAATCAGTTATCGGTATTCTCGATTAGATTTTGAGACTTCATCTGAATGTGCGCGTTTTTCTCCAAGAATGCACGCTTACGATTCTGGCGAGGCTATTACGAGAAGTTTTATGAGAATTTGAGTTATAGTCGAGTTTTTTGTTTAAGATTTTTTCTAGGAACTTTTTCGTGTGTAAAACCTTTCCTAAACCCCAACTTGCTGCTTCCGTCCGCGCGATAGGAAACTCGGATCGGCGAAAACTCAGCTCCATCGTGTAGAGCGTGTTCGAATTTTAATTAGAAACGTCTTCAAAGCAGTGGCGGGCAGCGGGGGGGGGGCGCCCCCCCCCCCAAAACAGGGTGGGAGGGTGCCCTTGATCGATCGACCGTAAGAGAGATTTTCAGAATTGACCCATTGACCGTAACGGTCAAAATTTGAGAGAATGTACTGTCAAAATGACCTAAAATTACACGAAATCGCCTAAAAAACGACCAAAAATTGGTCGAAAACGTTTCAAGTTTAAATTTTTTTTCAAAAATTCGTTGAAAACGTTTTAAATTAAAAAAACAACAACCAAAAATTGGTCGAAAATGTTTCAAGTTTTAAAATCAGTGTTCGTTGGATCGATTCGATGCACGATATGATGATTGATGTATGGTGCTGGATGATATACTCAGTACTGTATTATCAACCAACACTGCGCGCCACTAGATACGTTTCTAATACAAATCAGTGGGCTAAATGCTGAAGTTTCGATGCTGTGCACTCAACTTGTCAGTTTTCAGATCTTTCTGATACAAATCTGCGGGCTTCAAAATGCAAAAATTTCGGCGCTGGGCGCAACTCAGCCTGTCACTTTTCAGCTATGTTTCCAATACTAATCAACGGGCTTCAGATGCTAAGATTTCGGAGCTGTGCACCACTCAGCCTGCCAGTTTTCAGATATGTTTCTAATACAAATCAGCGCACTTCAAATGTTAAAATTTCGGCGCTGCGCGCCAGTCAGCCTGGCAGTTTTCAGATATGTTTCCTATACGAATCAGCGGGCTTCAAAATGCTTAAGTCTCGACGCTGTGCACCACTCAGCCTGTCAGTTTTCAGATATGTTTCCAATACAAATCAGCGCGCTTCAAATGCCAAAATTTCGGCGCTACGCGCCACTCAGTTTGTCAGGTTTCAAATAAGTTTCTAATACAAATCAGCGGGCTTCAAAATGCCAAAATTTCGGCGCTGCGCGCCAGTCAACATGTCAGTTTCCAGATATGTTTCTAATACAAATCAGCGCGCTTCAAATGCCTAAATTTCGGCGCTGCGCGCCAGTCAGCTTGTCAGTTTTCAGATATGTTTTTTATACAAATCGGCGGGCTTCAAAATGCTTAAGTTTTGACGCTGTGCGCCACTCAGCCTGTCAGTTTTCAGATACGTTTCTAATACTATTCAACGGACTTCAAAATGCAAAAAAATTCAGCGCTACGCGCTATTCAGCCTGTCAGGTTTCAGATATGTTTCTAATACAAATCAGCGGGCTTCAAAATGCCAAAATTTCGGCGCCGCGCGCACTCAGTCTGTCAATTTTCTGTTATGTTTCTTATACAAATCAGCGGCTTTCAAAATGCCGAAATTTCGGTCATTATTTTGAGCCATTACTGATGTTTTTGAGTTAAAAATTCGACTTCATTTAATGTTGACCGTCATGCCCCCCCCCAAAATCGAAACCCGGGAGGGTGCCTGACCGTAAGACCGATTTTTGAAAAAGTGTATGACCGTAACGCCATTTTGGCCAAATTCGCTGCCCACCACTGCTTCAAAGTGCCGATCAATTTTTTTAATGGAACCCATATGGCGGTCTGCGGCAGCAGTTGGAAAAGGTTTTACACCAAAAAAATTCCTTAAAAAAGTCGTAACCAAAAAAATTCGACTATAGGCTAGTTAGAATAGTAGATCAGTCCTATTTATAGAGTTTGAACCATAATAAATTCAATTTCTTATCAATATCCTTTTTTCACTTTCTGCTGTTTTTTACATAATAATATTTCAAGATATCACACGGGTCGCGCCGCTCATGCCATGCTCTTCTCCCGGGCCATCTTCCAACGCTCACTACCTGAGGTTGGGACTCTTCATTTTTTACATTGATTATTTTCATATTACATTTCATATTTGTGCTATATAGAATATGTTTCATTCTTATTCCCATTTTGTGCGCAGCCGGTGTTTTACTAGCTAGACAGTTATGTCAACATGATATTTCGTTGACAAACATTGACCAGGACGTTTTGGTTATCATGAAATTCGAGGACCTAGT
>OZ038447.1:27489253-27546753 GCA_964036265.1 Daptonema setosum | reverse complement strand
TATACAGTTGAGTCCCGTGGGATTTTCAATACAGTTGAGTCCCGTGGGCAAAATTTCAATGCAGTTGAGTCCCGTGGGAAAACAATTTTGCTTTCAATACTATTGAGTCCCGTGGGCAAACTATTTTAGTTTCAATGCAGTTGAGTCCCGTGGTCAAACTATTTTAGTTTCTATACAGTTGAGTCCCGTGGGGCTTTCAATACAGTTGAGTCCCGTGGGCAAAATTTCAATGCAGTTGAGTCCCGTGGGAAAAAAATTTTGCTTTTAATACTATTGAGTCCCGTGGGCAAACTATTTTAGTTTCAATGCAGTTGAGACCCGTGGTCAAACTATTTTAGTTTCTATACAGTTGAGTCCCGTGGGGCTTTCAATACAGTTGAGTCCCGTGGGCAAAATTCCAATGCAGTTGAGAACCGTGGGAAAACAATTTTGCTTTCACTACTATTGAGTCAGTCCCGTGGGCAAACTATTTTAGTTTCAATGCAGTTGAGTCCCGTGGTCAAACTATTTTAGTTTCTATACAGTTGAGTCCCGTGAGGCTTTCAATACAGTTGAGTCCCGTGGGCAAAATTTCATTGCAGTTGAGTCCCGTGGGAAAACAATTTTGCTTTCAATACTATTGAGTCTCGTGGGCAAACTATTTTAGTTTCAATGCAGTTGAGTCCCGTGGTCAAACTATTTTAGTTTATATACAGTTGAGTCCCGTGGGGCTTTCAATACAGTTGAGTCCCGTGGGCAAAATTTCAATGCAGTTGAGTCCCGTGGGAAAACAATTTTGCTTTTAATACTATTGAGTCCCGTGGGCAAACTATTTTAGTTTCAATGCAGTTGAGTCCCGTGGTCAAACTATTTTAGTTTCTATACAGTTGAGTCCCGTGGGCAAAATTTCAATGCAGTTGAGTCCCGTGACAAAACAATTTTGCTTTCAATACTGTTGAGTCCCGTGGGCAAACTATTTTAGTTTCAATGCAGTTGCGTCCCGTGGTCAAACTATTTTTTTTTATACAGTTGATTCCTGTGGGTCTTTCAATACACAGTCCAGGGCAATACCTAGCATTGGCTGGTCCTGGCTGGTACGCCCGTCCCGCGTCCCGCAGCGAAAAAAGCAGGGTGTCCCGCAAAATTCGAAGTTTTGCGGAACACCCTTGGTAAAAAACAACAATTTCACCCGAAAAAATATAAAATCAAGCATTCAATGAAACCAAACTCAAAAATTTTCGCGCTCCGCGGCTTTGTTATTAAATCAATCACTAATTTTTCCTTTTTTCGTTTTTTTTCTCTCCGTTTTTTTCCTATGAAGGGTGTCCCGCAGAAGCTCAAGATATGGTAACGAAGGGATGACATATTACCATAAGCTAAGCTTCTCCCTAAGAGAGGTGTCCCGCATATTCTGCAGAAACTCAACAGATAGTTATGTTATGAACTAAAGTCGCTTTCCCCTAAGAGAGGTGTCCCGCATATTCTGCAGAAACTCAACAGATAGTTATGTTATGAACTAAAGTCGCTTTCCCCTAACCCTATGAGAGGGTGTCCCGCAGGGGGATCGGTCAACTGCCGCCACTGCCAACTGCCGCCACAATTATCAAGACAACTGCCGCCACTTTTTTAGAAATTTTCCGGTTGCAGTTGACTCACCTCAAAGTGGCGTCAGTTGTCATATGTCAACTGCAGCCACAAAATTCAGAAATTTTCTGGCTGCAGTTGTCTTGCAAAAAGTGGCGTCAGTTTTCATAGGACAACTGACGCCAAGTTTCGAACGGATCCAACCAAGGAATAAAAGAAGGATGATTCATGTAATCAATGAAGAATGATTCATGGAATCAATGATAAAGTCTCAGACGAGTACTTTCGAAATTTTACCATTCCCTTTGAAGAATTACTGTTCGTTAACCCCCGATAATCTATCGTAAGGCCCGTTAGCACCGCGCGGAGCGCGGAGGTTGGATCCGTTCGAAACTTGGCGTCAGTTGTCCTTTGGAAACTGACGTCATTTTCAGCGAGACAACTGCAGCCAGAAACTTCCACAAATTAGTGGCTGCAGTTGACATACGACAACTGACGCCACTTTTGGGTGAGTCAACTGCAGCCACAAATTTCTGGAATTAGTGGCGGCAGTTGACTCGAAAATAGTGGCGGCAGTTGGCAGTGGCGGCAGTTGACACACAATCGTCCCGCAGAAGCTCAAGATATGGTAACGAAGGGATGACATTACCATAAGCTTATCCCTAAGAGAGGTGTCCCGCATATTCTGCAAAAACTCAATAGATGGTTAAGAACTAAAGTCGTTTTTTTATGAAAGGGTGTCCCGCAGCTCAAGCTCTAATTTCACTCTTTGAAACTGTTCAATTCAATGGGTCAGGGTAGAGCAGCTCAATATTAGTCATCCTTGTTGTCTGCCACTGTCGCTAATGTTAACGGCAGCATGCACTGTACTTGGTGTAACCAAACTCGCGCTTTAAAAAATCCCAAACACAATTATCAAGCTCCGCGCTTTTGTTATTACGTAATTAACTCAATTTTGGCTCCGTACACGGCGTAAAATGCTACATTGTATGACTAATAAACTCAATTTAAAAAAAAAATTGCGCGTAGCGCAGTTTGTTCTCTAGTTCTAGACACGTCTCTAATACAACGCAGTAATACTAAAAACGTCAAAATTTTGGCGCTATGCGCCACTCGTTTTCGGGCTTTTAAAAGAGGTTTTTTAAAACAGAGCACCAATGCTAAGATTTAAGAACATAAATTTTTCGATGCCAATTATAATCTATTCTCGGGCTTTCAAGACACTTCTCTAATACAACGCAGTAATCCTAAAAACGTCAAAAATTCGACGCTATGCGCCACTCGTTTTCGGGCTTTTAAAAGAGTTTTTTTAAAACCAAGCACCAATACCAAGAACAACAATTTTTTTATGCCAATTATAATCGAATCTCGGGCTTTTCAAGACACGTCTCTAATACAACGCAGTAATACTAAAAACGTAAAATTTTGGCGCTATGCGCCACTCGTTTTCGGGCTTTTAAAACAGAGCACCAATGCTAAGAACATCAATTTTTCGATGCTAATTATAATCGATTCTCGGGCTTTCAAGACACGTCTCTAATACAAAGCAGTAATACTAAAAACGTCAAAATTTCGGCGCTATGCGCCACTAGTTTTCGGGCTATCAAAAGAGGTTTTTGAAACCAAGCACCAATGCTAAGAACATCAATTTTTTTATAAAAAATTATAATCGACTCTCGGGCTTTCAAGACACGTCTCTAATACAACGCAGTAATACTAAAAACGTCAAAAATTTTGGCGCTATGCGCCACTCGTTTTCGGGCTTTCAAAAGAGGTTTTTTAAAACAGAGCACCAATGCTAAGAACATAAAGTTTTCGATGCCAATTATAATCGATTCTCGGGCTTTCAAGACACGTTTCTAATACAACGCAACGCAGTAATACTAAAAACGTCGAAAGTTTGACGCTACGCGCCATCCGTTCTTGATCTTTCAAAGTACGTCGTTAATACACACATACACAACAGCGCAGCTGAAAGCATTTTCTAAAACTTGAAGTTTCCGTTGCCCCAAGCCATAATTTTCTGAGCTTTCTTGTGTCTAATATGCAAAAAATTTACGTTTCAACCTGCTATGAGCATATGAAAAAAAATTGTCCCTCAGAAGCATGAATGGTAGGGAAAGGGTGTCCCGCAAAATTTTCGGTGTGGATTAGCCCGGGACAGCCAAAATTTGATCCATTGCCCTGGTCTGTCAATACAGTTTAGTCCCGTGGGCAAAGTTTCAATGCAGTTGAGTCCCGTGGGAAAACAATTTTGCTCTCAATACTATTGAGTCCCGTGGGCAAACTATTTTTGTTTCAATGCAGTTGAGTCCCGTGGTCAAACTATTTTAGTTTCTATACAGTTGAGTCCCGTGGTCAAACTATTTTAGTTTCTATACAGTTGAGTCCCGTGAGCAAAAATTTGCGATGCACATAAAAACATCCATGAAAAAACACATCCATGAAGAAAAACATCCATGAAAAAAAACATCCATGAAAAAACACGTCCATGAAAAGAACACATTAATAAATAACACATTCATGCAAATACACATAAATTTTCATAACTTAGATAATATTGATAGAGCGGAATCTAAAAGAACACTAAAAAAGGTAAACATTGTTGTGTGTGGGTAAAAGAATTCAATAGAGTTTAACCAGCGTCCGAACCCGTTTAACTGTGACCCAGCTCGCGGTCACGCATTTTCACGTTCGTGGAAATATACTTCAGATCATAGTAAGCTTATGTTGTTCATCATGATCGAATGATAGTAATCTTGATATAAAATTAAAGTCATAATATTAAATGTATGCAGCGAGTTCATACATCTGGGAAAAAAGTGCGTTTTTCCACGGGTGGTCCCGTATAGGACGAGTTCGCACAAATCAACGGTTCTAATTCGTTCGTTCTCAAAAACCAACTCGAGGCGATTGTGTAACTGTCCAAAAATAAACCGAGGATGACACCCTCAAGTTTTGATGGGTTAAAACCATCTTATAAAATGTTGCCGGTTTTTGAACTAATAGTGAGCGTGAAACGTGAACAATTTTTCAGCTTTTTTTATTTTTGTAACTGACTGACGGACACTATTTCATTGTATAAAGAGATATTTCTTGAAACTGCAATAATCAACATAATTTTTATTAACGATGCTATTTCTTGAAACGGTAATAATCATCATAGTTTTTGTTAAATATGATTTTTCTCTTTCAGGACGTGGTATCGTACAAGCACGTGGACATTCCGATGGATCGTATTCTGACGATCAACCCGTCCGGTGAATTATCGCGGGCCGACAGTAATAACTTCCGATCGTCTTACAAGGGCATGGCTACCGATGTTGTCGACTACATCTTTCCGCCCTTATCGCAGACTGGCACCACGTTGGTTGTTGTTGTTGTTGTTGTTGTTGTGACTGTTGTTGTTGTTGTTGTTGTTGATGTTGTTGTTGATGTTGTTGTTGTTGTTGTTGTGACTGTTCACTGTTGTTGTTTGTAGTTTTTTTTCCGATAGTCATATCAGGGTATGGCTACCGATGTCTTCGACAGCAACCTAATAAATCTTGATTAAACTTTTTTCAATCATTCGCATTTCAACTGTAGCGCCGTCAAATCTCGCGATAGCTTAATCAATCCTACCGTAATCAGCCTCACCGTATCAATCTTACCGTAATCAATCTTACCGTAAATAAAAAATTACCGTAATCAATCTTACTGTAATCTTCAGTGCCGTCAACGACCTGGAGGCCCGCCGCGTCCAGTTCAGCAACTACACGTACTGGCGCAACGCCGACTTCAACGTCGACGTCGAACTGCTGAAATCGTATGAAGAAAAGAAGAAGGCTGCCGCCGAATTGGCGAAGAAAAACAAACTTACGCCCAAACCGAAGCCGAAGAAGAAGTAGAACGTTATAAGAAGTTTTCGGATGAATTATTTGAATTATTGATTTAGTTACTAAATTGTTATTTGGATAATTGGAAGATGAATTATTTTCGTTGTGAGTTTTATATATGAATAAAATGTGTATGATTTACAGTGTGTAATGACTGTATAACGATATGCAAGTGTTGTAAAAAGTTTTTCGTTGTTTCAATATTTGCTTATTTTGGGTTGGAATTTATTGAAATACTTATGTCACTATAGGAGACAATAAGTTGTGAAAACGGGATTTTTTTCGGTATATTCGGTGTTGGTTAATGTACTGGGGAAATAGGTTTATTTTTTTGTGAAAGCGGGGCGACTCAAGTATTTGTGACTTTTAAACAGTACTCGACTTTTCACATTTTACAATTGTGTTGTTAATGTTCTGATTGACGGGGACTGTAAAATGACTTTTTTGGTTATATAGTTCTATAAAGGGTTTATCATTTATTTATGTTATATAAACTAAAAATTATCATTTTTATCTGATGTGTAATTTTTGAAACCATTCTTATTGTCCTATCCCGATCGATTCTACTAAAGGTCACCTGAACTTTCGTAACTTTTAATGTGATTTCTGGAATCTACTTTATGGTAAATGAGAGTTATTGCCTTGATTTGATTTCGTTGTACAGAATATTCAATTTTGCAGTTGTGTGGCAAATCTGGCAAGGTATAAGTTTGCTAAGCAAATGCTTACTTAACTGGAATCTATAGGTAATGACAGTTGATACTAACGCAACCGAACTTTTTTTCGTGTAAAATTTATGTTACTTTTCTCAAATTTGCAGAATCACAGGAAAAAACGAAAAACGCAAAAAGCCTTCTTTCTGCCAATTTTGCCACATTATTACCGCATTGTTTGTGTACAAATTTTGATCTCTCACGCGTTGTATCATATTCCATCACGGTTCCTGGTTTCACTCAACAATTTCATTCATTAGTTGGCAATGGTTGGGAGGTGTTTCTTTATTTTGTAACATTATAATCAATCACTAAAAATTATCTGGAATACTCCTCCCATTTAAAATGTTCCATGATGATCACATAAACTTTTTTCACGTTGTATATCATTCGCATATGCGATTTTAGTCAAATTTTTTAATCAATTTTGTGCATTTTCATGGATTTAATGATTTTTTGATACCGTGTTTTTCATGTTTAATTCACGTATGCTGTCAATCCAACTCTAGTTTATTCAGCCAGGCTTCCCTTATTTCTGGAATATAAATGTGCTAGTTCACTGTTCTAACCTCTATAACATATGAGCGGATAACTTGATATGTCAATGTAGTTTTTACCATGGTTTGTTTGATTTTTTTAATATTCTGCAAAGTATTCCCCATATTATGTGTTGCTCGCTTACCAAGCATTCATACTATTAGATGTTTATTATTCTTATACTCAATCATTGGCGGACGAGCAAATTTTCCAAAGGGAGGGGAATTTCGTTAAAGAGGGGGGAATTGGCAGTTTTCAGGTCATTTTACCTACACCTTAGGGAACAAATTATATTTTTTGGAAACGCCAAAGAGGGGGGAATTCCACTTTTCCCTCCCCTTCTCGTCCGCTAGTGATACTAGTAGATGTTTATTATTCTTGTACTGTACTCATTTGCTCAAGCGATGCGCTTTTAATACTTTCGTTTTCGTTCTATTTGTCGAGTGTTTTCCCATTACCATTAAAAGGAGAAAGTACTATGGAATTTCTCTTTCTTAGGGAAAAAAATATGTCGCATCCTCACATACCCACACCATGTCACTTTGAGCACCAAAATTCATCATCGTATGTTTTTCGTAAGTTTTTCTGGTTTTCTTTTCGAATAACATGAATTCAAATTTTAAATTTTGTAACTAATAATATTATCTATATTATATTATTGTTCTATATTATTATATTATTATCATCTAATATTGCTTGCTCATTTAGCCGGTCTGCACAATTATATTACCTGTGTTATTATTAATACATGGTTTCTGGTATTTTTCATGGCGAGGCAAATGTTTCATATTTATTATGATTTTATGTTTTCCAAATGTTTCCTATTTATGATTGTATTTTTTCCCAGTTTGAGCAAAACTTTCGTATTCCTGCGATAATATTATGTAATTTTTATATATACAGAGTACAATGTTAACCTGTAGAATGTTTTCGTCCGATTGGTAACTGGAAGTGCTTCACCAAGTTTTACTAGCGGACGAGAAGGGGTGGGAAAAGTGGAGTTCCCCTCTCTTTGGTGTTTTCCCCTCCCTTGGGAGATTTGGCTCGTCCGCCAGTGTAACTACGTAAAAAAGGTTTACTAAAAATGATATTCACTAATTATTCTGAAATTCAACAAACTGATTCTTAATTTTCCTCTTGAAGTTACAATCTTGTGTGTGGTGTTATTTTTAAATCAGTATTATTTCACACACAATCAATCGCAACCCGTATTTTCTTTTATAGTTGTATGAAATTACACTGCTAAAAATATAACTGCAATATAAGTTTGTCTCTGTTACATCGTTATTGTTTAATTTGCTGGTTCATTACACTGTTGTTCACTGTTGTATTGTGTGTGTTTTTTGTTTTTTAGCGTGTTTTTCGCTTCATCCAATTCATTATTATGATTCAAAAACACCCCTGTTATCAGCTCTCTGTGAGATGTGGAAAATAATAAAAACATTATATCTTATTTTTGAGTGCGGTGGGAAATTATATTGTACAAAAAAACTATTCAGTGATGCAGCCGAAATTTCGATTTGGAGTACTAATTTTCTGAAGTTTGAAACCTGACAACAGAGCACAGTTACAGTTACCCGTCAGTTCACTCAACCTCTCTGGTTTCTTAGGGTGCCTTCATAGTCATTTACAAGTTTCCCGTAAACCCTTTCTGTCTCACAAAATTATTTGCCATAGAAATTGGAAAAATGTGACATGGAGCAAGGTAACGGGAAAAATAAGAAAATGTTGAAACTTTTTTGCAACTATGAAGGCACTCTTAGACAACAACATTCTGGTACATGTGAACCTTGTTGGTTTCAATAATAAAGAGTTTGGATTTGATTGAATAATTCAGAGATGACTAGTGAATCAATGGATTTCATTTTTCGTCAAACAAACATCAGCATGCAAATGGAATGGAATGGTTATTGAGGAATTATGGAATGTATATGGAACAGTATGGCAAAGAGCACTGGCGGACGAAAAGGTGTGGGAAAAGTGGAATTCCCCCCTCTTTGGCGATTTAAAAAATGGATTTTTCTCCCTAAGGTGTAGGTAAATTGGCCCAATTTCTGCTGATTCCCCCTCTTTGGAGAGATTCCCCTTCCTTTGGAGGTTTGACTCGTCTCGTTTCAAGATGGGAAATTCATCAAAGAGGGGGGAATCGGCATTTTACAGGTCATTTTAACTAAACAGGGAACAATTCGTTGTTATGAAAACGCCAAAGATGGGGAATTTCACTTTTCCCACCCCTTCTCGTCTGCTAGTGGCTTAGAGCATTTTAATCGATTAGGATTTATGAATTGAATGCGCGCCATTTTAGATAATTCAGGGTGTTTTTTGTATATTTGATACAAAAATCTTAAAAAGTAATTTTTTATATAAAAAAAACTACTGAAAAACCAGATATAGGCCCGAAAACTGGCTGACATTAAAATAAAATATCCCGTTCAAGTGAGAAAACTATTTGAAAAAAACAAAAAAATCGGCATATCAAACATGTAATGAAAATCCAATGGAATTCACGAAAAATGGCAGGTAACAATTTCAGGATCATCTTTTTGGACAAATTGCAAGATTTATGATGGCACTGTCATTCTGTGTAACAGAATCACGTCATGTTGTTGTTGTTGTTGTTGTTGTTTTTGGTTGTGGTTGTTGTTGTGGTTGTTGTTGTTGTTGTTGTTGTTGTTGTTGTTGTTGTTGTTGTTGTTGTTGATGATGTTGTTGTTGTGGTTGTTGTTGTTGCTGTTGTCAATGCGGTCAATGCCGAAACGGTTCTCCATGATGCGGGAAAAGTTCCCGCAATGCCGTAATGCCGCAACGCGGATGCGGAATTGCACTTATCGCCGTGACATGAACAGGCATCGAAATGGACGGTAGTTGATGCCGGATGCGTATGGTTTGGTTGATGCCGGAAAATAAATTTTGAACATCGGCATCTCCTACGCCCGCCACACCACAGCAATGTCATATTCAATAACCATCCGCCACCACAACAACAACATTGCGGCCAATGCCGAAACGGTTCTCCATGATGCGGGAAAAGTGCTCGCAATGCCGTAATGCCGTAAAGCGGATGCCGAATTGCACTTATCGCCATGACAGGAGCACGCATCGAAATGGACGGTAGTTGATGCCGGATGCGTGGTTTGGTTGATGCCGGAAAATAGTTGGATCATCGGCATTGTCATGCATTCGTGCCGATGCGAGAGTTTGTATAATGCCGGTGCCGTAAGACCGTTATGAGTGATCTCATTGGCGCAACCGCGGACGAAGATGTGCTTGGTGGGCACGCCTGCGTGAGTGAGTGAGTGAGTGAGTGAGTGGGTGAGTGAGTGAGTGAGTGAGTGAGTGAGTGAAGGAGTGAGTGATTGAAGGAGTGATTGAGTGAGTGAGTGAGTGAGTGAGTGAGTGAGTGAGTGAGTGAGTGAGTGAGTGAGTGAGTGAGTGAGTGAGTGAGTGAGTGAGTGAGTAAGTGTGTGGATGAGTGAGTGAGTGAGTGAGTGAGTGAGTGAGTGATCGAGTGAGTGAGTGAGTGAGTGAGTGAGTGAGTGAGTGAGTGAGTGAGTGAGTGAGTGAGTGAGTGAGTGAGTGAGTGAGTGAGTGAGTGAGTGAGTGAGTGAGTGAGTGAGTGAATGAGTGAGTGAAAGAGTGAGTGAGTGAGTGAGTGAGTGAGTGAGTGAGTGAGTGATTGAGTGAGTGAGTGAGTGAGTGAGTGAGTGAGTGAGTGAGTGAGTGAATGAGTGAGTGAGTGAGTGAGTGAGTTAGTGAGTGAGTGAATGAGTGAATGAGTGAGTGAGTGAGTGACTGGCTGACTGACTGACTGACTGACTGACTGACTGACTGACTGACAGACTGACTGACTGACTGTCTGTCTGACTGACTGACTGACTGACTGATTCTGTAACTGACTTGAACTGATTCAGTCGCCGAAGAAGCAGATAATATTGTATCTCAATAACGCAAGGACTGACCGACTGACTGACTGTCTGACTTACTGACTGACTGACTGACTGACTGACTAACTGAATGACTGACTCACCGAAAAAGGACACTTTAAACGTGAGTTTCACGCATATTGTATCGCAATAGTGCCAGTCAATTCCCACTCTATTGAAGTTGTCATCACAATATTCGCTGAAGGTTTTCGGCCTTTTATACAACGTATTCAGCACCGACCAATGTTCCTCCACAAACTCGGACATGCAACTGAAACACCTGAAATCGTGAGAGGTGATGAGTTAAACCAACTATTTTACAAAAGTTTTTCTTTTTTTCTTTTTGTTGTTTTTAATGTCAGCTAATAATTCAGAAAGTGCTGTACCCCAAAGCAACGGAGCTTCAAGAAAACTACAAAGCTGTTCTATCAATATCTTTCACTTTTTAAGCGGCAACTGAAACACCTGAAATCGTGAGAGAGAATTAGTTTATTAAGAAAAAACAGTGTTTGCAATTTAATTTTCAAATTAAATCTTCGGATATCAGCAAAAACTTTCGCAGAAAATGCGATATCCCAATGCAACAGATGAGCTATGAGAAACTACAAAGCTGTTCTATCAACACCTTTCACTTGTTAGGTAGCAATTAAATCGTGAGAAACTATTAAAAATCACACAAATATATTTATTTAGTTAAAGGCATTTGTTAAAACAGAAAGTTAGTTCCATACGCCATGGCAAAGCTATGTACGACAAAAATGTTGCTGTTTAAATTATTGTCTTTTTGTGAGATACAAAGAAGTGTAAAGTCTCTCCCGCTATTTTTCATGACAACAAAGCCGGATTATTTAGCGTTCCTCAATACTTTTTTAGATTTTTGGTTGTTCGAATTATTTTAAGCGCCTGGATTGAAAAAAAACATTCGTAGTCTACCTACATATACATTGACAATGAACAAAACGCAAACTGCAAAAAGCCATTGGAGGAATGTAAAAAAATTGCTGAAAACCTATTACGAAAATTTCTAAATAAGCTCCATTTACCTTACACACTGTGGTGATTAGCCAAAGCTTCATCTGTGAACCCAATTTGGAGGAAAAAGCTAGTATAACACATGATACTTGATTAAAACTGCGTACCAAAAAGTTTTCGAGTAACAGAAACCCTGGATAGGCTAGTATAACATAACAAATTCAATTGACTAGGCAGCTAAAGTTGAACAAAATATTTTCGGAATTCAGTTCACTCAATCCTTGAAAGCCTAGATAAACCACATGTGTTAAATATAGCTTAACCAGGATTTCGTGTTAGCTAAAAACTTTCTGACGCGCATTTTGAATTCAAATCTGTTTTTGGCGCGCTTGGAAAAGTTCGAGAAAAAACAATATATTTCTCTTAACATTTGGAAACCGTATGAAAAGTGCGCATAACTCATTGCTGACGCGCGTACCCGGTCCACAATTTTTTAATAACAAAATACCCTGATCAAGCCATAATCCAACAAAACCAAATGTCGACGAAATTCAACAAAAAAAATTCGAGAAGAAATCGGTGCTTATTCAAATGCACTATCCTATTCACTTGGTATAACTACATTATGTACAGTATGAAAATGAAATTCAATTTGCAATAAAGTGGTTATGTTGTTTCTGCATGCAAAAATATTGCCCAAAACATCTCATAATGAAACATCAGAGAATCAGTGTTAACTGTTAACACGCACAATAATCATCATCACCCCATGCTATAATGCTTTAAACTATCAGTGCTCGGTGTCAACCGAGTTGAAATGAGGCTAGTGATGTTTCAGTGTCAGAAAATTTGAGCAAGATTTTTGCTTGCCGAAACAACATATGGGCTTAATATACCTGTTTTTTCTGATAGCGATGTCAGAGAGATTACCGCTGTAAAAGTTTTCCCATTTTTCGATCAGGAAATTAACTAATTGTGTAGAAGAATAAATTCGAAATTACAGTACTGTTTCATAAAACAACAAATTCAAGACTGATTATTAGATTTAATTAATTCAGAAGTAATTCAGAACAGAAAAATCTAGTCAGAACTCACTCACTCACTCACTCACTCACTCACTCACTCACTCACTCACTCACTCACTTACTCACTCACTCACTCACTCACTCACTCACTCACTCACTCACTCACTCACTCACTCACTCACTCACTCACTCAATCACTCACTCACTCACTCACTCACTCACTCACTCACTCACTCACTCACTCACTCACTCACTCACTCACTCACTCACTCACTCACTCACTCACTCACTCACTCACTCACTCACTCACTCACTCACTCACTCACTCACTCACTCACTCACTCACTCACTCACTCACTCACTCACCGATGTGATCGACTGCTGTCGCTGGTAGTGGCACCGGCGGTCATGACGATCGCGGCCAGCAGACGAAAGAAGGTGAGCAGGTGTGACGGAGACGACTGTGAGTGAGTGAGTGAGTGAGTGAGTGAGTGAGTGAGTGAGTGAGTGAGTGAGTGAGTGAGTGAGTGAGTGAGTGAGTGAGTGAGTGAGTGAGTGAGTGAGTGAGTGAGTGAGTGAGTGAGTGAGTGAGTGAGTGAGTGAGTGAGTGAGTGAGTGAGTGAGTGAGTGAGTGAGTGAGTGAGTGAGTGAGTGAGTGAGTGAGTGAGTGAGTGAGTGAGTGAGTGAGTGAGTGAGTGAGTGAGTGAGTGAGTGAGTGAGTGAGTGAGTGAGTGAGTGAGTGAGTGAGTGAGTGAGTGAGTGAGTGAGTGAGTGAGTGAGTGAGTGAGTGAGTGAGTGAGTGAGTGAGTGAGTGAGTGAGTGAGTGAGTGAGTGAGTGAGTGAGTGAGTGAGTGGGTGAGTGAGTGGGTGAGTGAGTGAGTGAGTGAGTGAGTGAGTGAGTGAGTGAGTGAGTGAGTAACCAACATTCAGTGTCACATTAGACGGCATATCAACACCGGCTCACATATCCGCATAGCTACGATGACGGACAACCACCGATAACATTTACACCATCTCCGATAATATATATTTTAGGCGTGTTTTATACAAGTTTTGGCTGCAGCTTTCTGCAAATACTGGAATCTGAAATATTATTTGTAATTTCGATTCATAACAATAGCTGAAGATGTCTTATAGTCTTTCCAAATTATCGGATGTGGTATTTTTGAAAGATTTTTGAACGATTTTATAAAATAATTTAATGAATGTAGCAGATATGGAGACTTATAATATAATCTAATGAACGCATGTAAAAATGTATGAATGAATGATTATGCATGTTTACAGCGTCATGAATGTTCTAATATTAGGAATGGGTACAATCGATACACGAGAAACGCCACAAATTGCGTGGTGAAATATTTCATTTTGACGAATTGATGGTTTGAAAATGTTTCCAATTCAATGTATGTATTTATTATTTACGAGTACTCAAAGCACCATGATAAAGGTTGGTATTCCACATATTCAGGAATAAAATGGTATTATGAACATGTAAGCAGTGTTATTTCTTCGTGCTCACAAGTTTGAAAAGGCGCCAAAAGCAGTTTTGAATACAATTTATGAGTAACAAAAAACTTGGATAGGCTATAGGGATCTCAGTGGACTTTTTAACTTTCTACGATCAACAGTAATAAAAAAAATTTTGGACATTTTTATTTATTGTTTCAATTGAGTGAATTTTTTCAGATATGCCGTAGGGATCTCAGTGGAAATCCGGATTCAGCGTTTCCGTTTGAAACAGTCGAACAAGTTATCGAGAGAGCATGGGCGGAAGAGCTAAATCTCCAAAGGGAGGGAAATTTCGTCAAAGAGGAGAAATTGGCAGAAAATTTGCCTTTTTTACCTACACCTTAGGGAACCAAAAGACACTTTTGAGAATGCCAAAGAGGGGGGAATTCCACTTTTACCTCCCCTTCTCGTCCGCTAGTGCGAGAGAGAATTGGCGCGCATTTAAATTCAGTATCCTAATCATTTAAAAGCCCTAAAATTCATTTATAGCTCGTTCAGGGTTTCTTGTTATCAAAAAAAAAACTGTGGGCTGGATACGCCCGTATGCAATGATTTACAGTAGGATTAATTTCTGTGTGTTATATCTCAGTGTTATGTGAAAAAGAGTTTACTTCTCGAATCAAATTCATACTGGGCGCCAAAAAGTTTTCGGTTAACAAGAAATCTGGATAGACTATACTTCGACTGGATTTCATCGAATTATCGCATATAATTATCGCATATCGAATCTTCGGATCTTAATATTAAAACATTTCCAGGGTAACTTGTTACTGGGAAAATTTTGACGTGCATTTAGAATTCAAATTAATTTTAGGCGCGTGTGAAAAATTTTGAAACAAAAATGACGTACAGGTGTATGTACTGTATGTATATGTATGTAGCTTGGTCGAAGTTTCTTGTTATCAAAAATTAATTTTGTGGACTGGTTACACACGTATGCAATGAATTAAGCGCAGTTTTCGTATGTTGTTCAACTGTTATGTGAAACAGTTTTTGTTAAGGGCCTAACATACTCCACCATAACACCATAATATAACACGTTATGTTACGGAGGCGGAGCCTGTTATGGTAGGTCAACATACTTCCCCATCGTAACATAACGTAACGCAACATTTTCCCGACCAAACTGTGTTACGGTATGTTATACCAATAAATTGGAATAACATTTCATAACATACTTGAATAAAAAATAGTTTTCCGACTTGAAAAAAATATTTTCATTCAAATATCAGTTCTAAGTAGTTCCGGAAAGCATAAACCGATTATTTTCAGTATTTCAGCACGATAAACAGCATTCCACCTTCACCTTTAGTGGTAAGCCGAGTATAAAACGAGATTTCCTGTTTCAAAATTATTGAAGCAAATAAAACTTGAATCGATTGATTACCCAAGCAGGAAATACAGCTTTCTTGCCCTGACTTGAAAAAAAAACTCTCAGACAGGGGGCGCGTGCAGCACAGCACGTTCCATAAGGGCAGTGAAACATTAGGTTATCCACCGCCTGTGACTTGTTTGCTAATTCTGCAGAGCTGTAAGAGATTCTAAAAAGCGAAACTAATTACAATTGTTTCAGGATAGAGTAACGAATGTTTTGAAGTAAAAAACTAGAATTAGAACAATGAAATAAATGTTAAATAATTTAAAAACCTTATTTTGTTCGAGAGTCAGTTATGTTATGTTACGGCGGATGTCATGACATACTCCACATGTCGTGTCATAACATAGCACGCCGCATCATAACCAGCTACGTTATGATGGTATGTTATGTTACGTGTTATGGTGAAGTATGTTAGGCCCTTTACTCAAAAGTTTGCAAGGGCGCCAAAAAAAACAGATTTGAATTTGAACTGCACGCCAAAAAGTCGTTGGCAAACAACCCTGACCAAGCTATGTTCATTCCATATGTACATTACAGGTGTTATCTCGAGTCCATTGCCTTAATCCTTGGAAAAAACCCGAAGGTGCAAGTTCACTTGATTCGGTGGTTTTGTTATGGATTGCACTGGCGGACGAGCCAATCCTCCAAAGGGAGGGGAATTTTCTCAAAGAGGGGGGAATTGGCAGTTATTAGGTCATTTTACCTACACCTTAGGGAACAAATTCAACTTTTTGAAAACGCCAAAAAGGGGGAATTCCTTTTTTCCCACCCCTTCTCGTCCGCTAGTGCATTGATCCTTAAAAAAAACCCGAAGGTGCAAGTTCACTTGATTCGGTGGTTTTGTTATTGATTGCCTGCCATTAGTAGCCGTTAAAAGGACATAAATCTGGAAATCATATTGCCGCTAGGCACTGGTGGACGAAGGAAGAACGAAAAAGTGGAATTCCCCCCTCTTTGGGGTTTTCAAGAAGTAGAGTTTTTTTCCCTAAGGTGTAGAAAAAATGGCAATGAAAACTGCGAATTGCCCCCTCTTTGACGAAATTTCCGTCCCTTTCACTGGCGGACGAGCCAAAGCTCCGTAGGGAGGGGAATTTCGTCAAAAAGGGGAGAATTGGCAGTTTTTAGGCCATTTTACCTACACCATAGGGAAAAAATTATACTTTTTTAAAACGCCACAGAGGGGGGATTTCCCCTTTTCCCACCCCTTCTCGTCCGAAAGTGCCGCTATCATACGTTGAAAAGAAAGCTACATAGTTTATCTCCCTAGTTTTTTTGCTGTCGGTGACGAAAGGTTTTTGAGCGAAAAGTCTCGGAGAATGTAAAGTTTGAAACATCTGCAAAGTATGTCAAACAAAAAAAACAAGGAAAAAACAGAAATTACAAGTGGGATCTATTTTATGTTTTTGGGTTAACTGGTAGAAAAATCATGAATAATCGGGTGTTTGAAACTGTGAGTTTCTGTTCAGTATGTCTAGTCTAACGTTCCAACAAATGATACGAAAAAGTACATTTTACTTTGAAACCTGATCAGCTGCATCAAATGTGATGGGATGCAAGGCATAACAGCCGGGTGGCATATTTGGAAACTGTACCGGTTCTTTTGTCAGAATTCGTCCGACCCACCGACAGCTAATAACCATTTGATTGTTTGTACGGCTTCGGCTTAGTTCCGAACACAGACTGCACGTTAGTCAAGGAGATAGCCTAACTTAGCCTCTTCGTGATTCCAAGACAAAAAAAAGTTGAAATTGGGATTTTGACAAAAAAAGCTGGACCGTACACAACGACTTTTGTTCGGTTTGGACGTTAATAAAAAAACTCGATGAGTTGCAACTCAGACCCCTTAGAAAAGATGACGGGTTGAAACTTTTCACCTATTTACTTTTAAGTGATTTTTTTAATATATTTAATATAATTAAAAAAAAGTTTTTGACTTTTAAATAAAAGTCGGTGTGTGCAAGAAAAGAAAAGGTAGCCGAGGAAAAAGGTGCGTTTATGATTGTTTTATGCGATTGTCAGCACTAGTGGACGAGAAGGGGTGGGAAAAGTGGAATCCCCCCTCTTCGGAATTTAAAAAAAGTTTAGCTTGTTCCCTAAGGTGCAAGTAAAATGGCCTGAAAACTTCCAATTCCCCCTCTTTGAACAAATGTCCCTCCCTTTAGAGAATTGGCTCGTGCGCCAGTACCCCCCCCCCCCCTCGCCCATGGCTCTAGCTAAACGGAATAACCCAAACGTGGATACCCCCCTCTTTGGCAGATTCAATGACTTGAAATTGTTCCTTAGGGTGTAGATAAAATAGGCAAATTTCCGCTAATTCCCCCCTCTTTCGAAAGATTCCCCTCCTTTACAGCGGACGAGTAAGGAGGAGAAAAGTGAAACTCCCTCTTTCCTGGGACTGGGATCCTGCTGGAGGTGGTCATTGTTTGGGGTAATTTTATCCACTCTGTCAAAAGAACAATCGTGCGCCACTAAAAAGACGTGATTAAAGGGCTGCACATGAAATTTCACAGATTAAGTCTCAACCCAATAAACGCCCTGTACAAATCCGAAGTTTCGATACATACAATAAACCATCTTTACATTGTGTATATGTACATATAATACGTAAGCGGGTGAAAAAGTGAATTGTCCTAAAACTCCTAAAACGAAAACAATCTTTCACATACTGTATTAGGTTTCATCTGAAGATGAAAGATGACTGGATGAATAAATCAGGATTATTGAGCTGGGTGGTAAAGTGGGAATGATCGCAATCTTACATATGTACATAGCTACTGTAAGCAATTAATTAATTATGTAAAGTTCGGTCAGGGTTTCTTGTTATAAACAGTATTTCATGGAACAAAGTACGTTACCAAATCCACAATGAATTCATACGTTCTCCAATTACTTGTTGAAAAAAATGTCCTAAAACATTCGAATGTCGTTAAGATTATTTTTGAATTCAAACTGTGCGCCAAAAAAATTTCTGAGTAATAAGAAACCCTGGATAGACTATAGCTTGGTCAGGGTTTCTCGTCGTCAACAATTAATTTTGTCATCTGGTCACGCACGTATGCAATGAATTAAGGTAAATTTTCGTATGTTGTCCGAATGTTAAGTGAGAAATGTTCTATTTCTCGAAAATTTGAAAACGCGCCAAAACCAGATTTGAATTCGAATTTCGCGCCAAAAAAAGTTCCTGAGTAACATGAAAACCTGGTTAGATTATACATGTCTGTTCTATGCATCTGTAAAATACCGGAAAGGCAAAAAACCCCGATTTTCTGATTTCATGAGACCATAATTGAAGATGATAAATTATTTGAAACTTGCAAGTTTCGTATTATATTCAGTCATTTGAATTTGAGTGTGTAGTTTAACAGATGCGTTCAAGCGAAGCTCTAGATTTCTACGGTGCAGTAATTTAAACCACCAGTACCACTGGCGGACGAGCTAATCCTCCAAAGGGAGGGGAATTTCACCAAAGAGGGGGGGAATGGGAAGTTTTCAGGCCATTTTACCTACACCTTAGGGAACAAATTCTACGTTTTGAAATCGCCAAAGAGGGGGGAATTCCACTTTTCCTACCCCTTTTCGTCCGCTAGTGACCAGTACATAATATGTATTTAGCGATGATCAAAATCAGCTAGGAAACCCATTAGGATTGCTTAGGCTTAGACAGGATGCGCTGAGTCACGGACAAAAACTTTCTGACATTCACAAATAATTAGGAAACCAAAGTCACTTTTTTTTAATTAACTCTAATTGTTCAGACTATTCCGCTTGTTTTTTGTATATTACGGTTCATTCGGGAATATTTTTATTATCAAACATGTTGCTTAACATCGTATAGAAATATAATTATGTAATTAGATTTATTAATAATATTAGATAATTATTTATAAAGATTTTTCAGAGTCTCAGGTTACTGAAACTCAGTTCCGTAAAACTGTTCCAACTTATGCAATGATTTTGGTAATTTTTTATTAACATGAAAAAGTATTTCGTTCAGTCTAACGATCAGCCTAAACACACGACAACCACATTAGTTTCTATGGAGTTGATTAAGTACAGTTCAGGTTTCACTGGTCATATAGATTTTGGTAAGCTGAGTTAAGAAAGCTCGTACAGTTCAGGTTTCACTGGACATATAAGTTTTGGTAAGCTGAATTATGAAAGCTCGGAGGCGAAACTCTGGTCAATGACGGCGTAACGACAACCATTGATGATATTTGTCGAGTGGTTAGTTTTCCTATTATGTTTCATAAAAATCAAAAGTTTCTTTTTCGAAGTTTTCTGAACAGTTAAGGCTAAGGGTAACGACAGCCATGTAAATACAGAAGCCAATAAGATGTTCACGTTTCATGGTAACTGCAAGTTCATAAAAGCTGTTTCTATTGCAGTGCCGTTGGTGCGCAAGCCTCAACAGGGAAACTTGTGAACTAAATCTACATAAATTGTTATAAATTATTTTTGTTACTCATCCTATTGAATTGAGTCAAATAACCGATTAACGAAGAGTTGTTATTATTATTATAAAATTTGCCCCCCCCCCCCCAATTTTCTCTGAAATTGAAAGAACCCTCAGAACAGGTTGTAGCAAGCTTTCTAAAATTTGGCGTGCAGTTTGAAATCAGTTTCTTATTTTAGTGTGAATGAGACCTATGATGCGGCATGTTACGTTTCCGGTTATTATGTCTGAACACTGGCAAACTGCGTGTTACATATGTACCGAGTTTCTTTAATCGAATCATGAAAAACGAGTATTTTTCTGGTAAATATGAATATAACTAAGAAACTTTAGATGTATATGAGTTATGACAAATATGACATGCATACAAATATACATATACATACATATAAAAAAATACATAATTGTTTAATTGAGTTCCGTTAGCTAGCAAGTTTCTCGGCTCGATATTTACACATGACTGAAAAATTTTCATTATGCTGTGCTTATGAATTTTGTTGAAGGTGAGTATGTACAATATATGAATATGAATATAAATATTACCATAACTATGAAACGGTAGATGTCTATGAAAAATATACAATTGTGTAATTGAGTTCCGCACAATTCACACTTGGTTGACAATATGCTTCATATTTACGACTAAAACGATGAATAATTTGCTAACCGATAAGTATGATTATGTATATCTGTTTATGAATATGAATCAGAAACTTCAGTTACATATGACAAATATGACATGCATCTACATGTACAGTATATACTCATATACATAATTGTGTATCATAAATGAGTTTCTCAGTTTACACCTGTTATTAAGTGTCTTGAACCGGGGTGGTTTTGACTTTTATGATAAATATATGAATATGAATATAAATATGACTATGAAACAGTAGATGTATATGACAAATATACAATTGTGTAATTGAGTTCCGCACAATTCACACTTGGTTGACAATAAGCTTCCAGTTGACTAAGCACAGCTGGTCCAAAGAGCCAATCAAGAATTTCTGATTGGTTTGTTTGCCAGAATGAGTCGGACGGAAATTTTTACCTCCACCCAAAAATCGTATGTATCTCTGCAAAAGTAACAAGAATTTCGTATAACTTAAGGAGATAATTATGTTTTAGTCTTTGTACAAAAAGTTATTTATGAATCGTGTTGTTTTTTTATTCAACAAAAGTAAGCAGGCCCATCAGGGCCATGGAATATTTGTTTATTGCCAGTTTTAGCGGAAGAAATTTTCACCCCCACCCACGTATTGATCTCTGTGTATTGAGCTAAAATGATAAAAAATTCCGGGATTTCTAGAAAATTATGGCCTTTTAGTCATGGTACAAGAAGTTATTTATGAATCGGGTTGTTGTTTTTTTTCAACGAATGTTAGCAGGGTAATGGCAGAAATTCTAACCTAAAAAATTACTTCCACCTAAAAACTTAGCGATTTCATGTAATGAACAAATAGTAACGTTCGTGATTGCTGAAAATGGAAAATGTACTTTCTTCAGTTATTCTAGAAAACTCAGCTTTTTTAAATTCATCAGAAAGTTGAGAATCCTTAAAAATACCCACGGAACACTCACTTGGGTAAATTTGGAAGAAATTAGACTTTTTCGCCAAAGGTTCAAACCAGATAAATGCTGCGGTTATACGGTCGTAACTTGGAAAATATACGAAACCGAAGGGTACCATTGAAATAATTGATGACATTCCACAAAAAAATGGTTTCACATCCCCACAACCCTTCCATCAACACAACATCACTAATTTTGACCATGTAATTTTTTTTGAAGATTCAACTTACTCGTGAAGTTTTCGAGCGGGATACTGTATAACAGAGTTGTTATAGTGTGCTGCACTGGCAAAGGAGCTACAGTAATCCTCCAAAGAGAGGGGCATTTAGCCAAAGAGTGGGGAATTTGCAGAAATTAAGTCATTTTGCCTAGACCTTAGAGAACAAGATATACTTTTAGAAACGGTCAAAGTGGTAGTGTTCATTTTTTCCCTCCCCTTCTCGTCTGCTAGTGACTGTCATAATGGTTACTCGGAAAACATGTGAGACGGAAAGGAAGTATACCATTCAAAATCTCAGCGACAGTCCACGAAAAGCAGTTTCACATCCTCATGAAACTACATGTATATGTATTTAAGTACTGTCCTCCATAACTGTGATGAACACGGGAAGTCTGGCGCCACTTCTGTAGACCCATTGAAAGTCCACCGAATATTACACAGTCAATATCAGTAATACAGAACATTATGAATAAAAATAATTTTGATAATCTCAGATTTTTACCAAAGTTCGAACATTGAGTTCACATGCTTGATTCCTGCGTGGGTAATGAGTTCATGGCAATAACTTTTTGAGACTACAACTTATCTTGACTATACTAAGCTGTACTACTGTATCCATTCTGTTTATGTTTCCGGCTTAACGACTTCAATGAATAACATAGTAAAAACTACGATGGGTCCCACCGAACGGGAACGGTCGTTTACACGATATAGCCTATGACCTATCCATTGCTTTGTTACCCAAACAGTTTTTGGCGTGCAGATTTAATTCAAAATTGCTAAGAGCTGGTATGTAGTCAAACTTTCAGGAATAAATCTTTCTCACATTTCAACATTGCATTGGGGAAATAAGTTTTCATAACAAAATACCCTGAGTAAACTACCCTTTTTCTTCTACTTGTAACCGACTTCAATGAATAACATATTCTAGTAAAAACAACAATGGGTCCCACCGAACGTGAACGGTCGTTTATACGGAATAGCCGATCCCCTGCTTATTGTTACCCTAACAATTTTTGGCGCGCAGTTTTAAAATTCAAATTAATAATAGCAGATTTTCAAGAGAAAACTGAAAATAGCAAACTTTCAAAAGAAAACTTTCCCACATTGCATATGTGGGTGAAAATAATTTTTGATAACAAAATACCCTGACCAAGCTATACTAGGATACTTCTACTGCGTACACTGCAATGAATAACATATTCTAGTAAAAAGTACGATGGAACCAACTGAACAAGAACGGTCGTTTAAACGGTATAACCTCTCCATTGCTTTGCGTTACCCAAAAACAATTTGGCGTGCAGATTTAATTTAAAGTTGCTAAGAGCAGGTTGTCAAACTTTCGAGTAGAAAACTTTCCCTTATACCCACATTGCATATGTGGGGAAAATTAATTTTTCATAACAAAATACCCTGACCAAGCTATACTTTTTCTTCTACTTGTAACCGACTCCAATGAATAACATGGTAAAAACTACGATGGGTCCCACCGAACGTGAACGGTCGTTTATACGGTATATGCAGCTTAATCATTGCTTCCTGTAACAATATGTAGTTTTCGGCGAGCAGACTTAATTCAAACTGTTAAGAGCAGGTAGTCAAACTTTCAGGAATAAATCTTTCTCACCTTTCAACATTGCATTGGGAAAATAAGTTTTCATAACAAAATACCCTGACCAAGCTATCCTCTTTCTTCTACTTGTAACCGACTTCAATGAATAACATAGTAAAAACTACGATGGGTCCCACCGAACGTGAACGGTCGTTTATACGGTATATGTAGCTTAATAATTGCTCCCCGTAACAATAGTTTTTGGCGCGCAGTTTGAATTCAAACTGATAATAGCAGACTTTCAAAAGAAAACTGATTGATTTGACGCGTAGATTTACTTCAAAATTGCTAAAGCCGCGTTTATACTCCAGCGTAAGCCGTAGATCTACGCTATATACGCCTGACTACGGGTCAACCGTTTATACTCGCTCACGCGTAGATTTGCATTCTCATCATGCGTAGGCTCCGCCTCCTGCTTACGCATAGAATTTGTTCCTGTACGCTCAATATCAAATTGATTTGATATTCTACGCGTAGATAAGTAAGGGAAGTTGAAGAAAAACATTCAAAAATAATAAAATATGTTGGGAAATCAATTCTAACTCATAAGAAATTCATTTCACTCGCGAAAATTTGCTGAGAAGTTGTTTTCGAAGATGTTCAAATGTCTTAAAATTTCTGTATGGGCTAATTTGAGCTGATTTCGGTGGTTTCTGACGCTCGAAAAAATCAGAGACCTTCTCACCGTTGTTGAAAACCTATATATGAAGTTATATATAAAAAATAACTTTGATTGGTCACCCCTCCGCTATGCAGATTTCGCCCCAGGTTATGAAGAAAACACGCATTACATCGCTGAGCGAATTCGACCGAAATTAATCCATTTTTCAAGCTTGAAAAAATCACAGATGTTTTCAGGAGGTCAATAAACCCCTCTGACTACTTTTCTGTTCAGTTTTGTTACTGTGCAAACTAAATCCGAAGTTGGCCCAAAACACCCGAGCTAAACCGACCATGCACGTAAATTCATAAAACGGCAAACAAGCCCTAAAACACGCGCTGGTATCAGACACACGAGCCCGCCGGCACTAAAAAAACAAAGGCAAAATAAATTCGACTGTTTTCTTACGTTTTCGATCCCAAAAATATTTTTTTCGGAATTTAGTTGAGGCGTAACGAACGAGCATTTATACTCAAATTTTTACCTACGCATAGATCTATGGCATAGATGTACGCTTTGCCTACACCCGTAGACTCCGCCCTCACTACGCTACGGCTTACGCTGAAGTATAAACAGGGCTTAAGAACAGGTATGTAGTCAAACTTTCAAGTACATAGAATACTTTTTTCGATAACAAAATACCCTGACCAAGCTATACTATACTTTTACTGCGCACACTTCAATGAATAACATATTCTAGGAAAAAGTACGATGGAGCCAACTGAACAAGAACGGTCGTTCAGAAAATAGGGCAGTTACACTCTATCAGAGGCTGAACTCGAATCGGCACCAACATGCCTGATTCTTTGAATGTAGTTGCGAAATCGTAAGCAGTTTAAATGAAACAAACTGAATCAACGATGATGTTTGCAAAGTTGGCGTAAAATTTAATTTCTCGAAAGCCATGTTGCAATCAAACCAGGTTGAATAATTGAACTGATGAGAATCATAGATTTTGTAAAGCATTCACATTGGTTTAGTAGGGTGTGCCACAAACAACATGTGCCAACAACAACAACAACAACAACAACAACAACAACAATGCCACATAACCGAATCACAATGCTATATTTTGTTTGTTCTGTTCCAAATGAAGCCGTTGGTTTTTGATGAAATTAGATTAAATTTGGTGGCAATTCAATGTCAATTAATAAATTCAATTAACATTTTAGGATATGATGTCTCTCTATGAATAGGCATCATCATGAACTAATTATGTATCATGGCTAAAGTAAGTAAGTCAATGTAAATGTTTGCAAAAAATAGCCCAAAAGAATATCATCGGTTAATTTACTGTCGGACGAGCTAATCCTACAAAGGGAGGAGAATTTCATCAAAGAGGGGGAAATTAGCAGTTCTCAGGTCATTTTACCCACATTTTAAGGAACAAATTATAAATTTTTTTATACTGGCGAAATAAGGGGAATTCCACTTTTCCTTCCCCTTATCGTTCGGTAGTGGATTAATTCAAACCTGCTCATTCAAATCAGCATTAAAGTTTACAATAATTATGTTTACGTGACTTTTGGTCAACATACGAACAATGCATACGTAACTGATCTATTTTTCTACTTTGACTTCTTCATTATCTGAAGCCATCAAGGCACACTAATACCATATCATAATGGTGTTTTCGTAGTGGCCAGAGAGTAAAATAAACTGACGGGCAATGGCACAAACACCAGAGCAACGCGTCAGTATCCGTGTCTCATGTCAGGTTTCGAACTTAGGACCACCGGTTTTCTAGGCCAGCGTCCTACACACTAGACTACACGGGCGAAAATAATTTCAGTTTACATACATCTATATAAGTTATTGTTTGATAATATAAAACATTGACCATTCTGTATAGCTAACTGAATAATGAAATAAATAGTTCTATACACAATCTAATGAGGCAACACAAACCGAATTTAGGTCAGTATGTTCAAAGATAATTGGTCGAATTACCAAATTAAATGACAAAAAATCGGGGAATTAGCACGTTAGCACTTTACTCGTCATATACAGGGTGGCCCACAATTATCAGCATAAAAACTGATATAATTCGCAATGTTTCACTAAAGCATATATTGTTAGCCAGAAAGTTTTTGGCGCGCAGTTTGAATTCAAATGCGTTTGGCGCGCTTTCAAATTTCCGAGAAACAAATATTGTTTTTCTGATGGCATTTGCATAGCAAACAAACGGTGCGGTGCGCAAAAAGCATTGCACACGTTTTAAACGGCTTATCAAAATCAATTTCATTGACAGGATACCCTGACCGAGCTTGAATCTTGATGTTTCAGCAAAGATACCCTTGTGGGACTGATGTTTCGAATTTCGTCAACAACTGAAAAAGCCAGTTTACCTCAAAAATTCATATGAAAATTTATTTTAAGTAAACGACAATTATGTAGGTTCGTAACTCAATTAATATGCTTTGCCCATAACACGCGTACTCAAACCTGACGAGTTACTGTACATACCGTTGAAAATAAAAAGAAAAATTTCAAAAATTGAAATTTTGAGAACAAACAAATTGGACTGCAGTTTGTCTCATGCGAAAAAAAACTCATTTAACTAAGTTTAGGCTACAGTTTGTCTATTACGAATTTTGATGGACGCCATGGCAGATAATTTAAGCTCCGGGAAAATTAAGGTTGAGCGCCCAGTCATGAAATTGGAGTGGCATTTGTGTCAGGACGTGTTAATCGGATACACTGCTGACGATTTGTTTGCCATAAATACAGGGTGGGCCAAAAAAAGTACACCCATATGTATGTGGGTCACTTATGGATTAGTACAGCATAGACTTTAGTAGTGGAGGTGTTTTGAGAGTCAAACAGAAGTGTGACCTAATAGCTAATGGTTGTTGAAGAAAATGTCTTGAACATCCGATGGAGTGACTTGGAACTTGATTCCATGATATGCCTATGGCGAGTGAGTGAGTGAGTGAGTGAGTGAGTGAGTGAGTGAGTGAGTGAGTGAGTGAGTGAGTGAGTGAGTGAGTGAGTGAGTGAGTGAGTGAGTGGCAAGCCACATTCGTGTTTGGAACTCGTCGAAATCTGGATAAATAGCCGTTTTAGATAAATACAGTCTGTGCATCATAAAACGTTTTTTCTCAAGGTTTTTTTTCAATAATGCCCATTAAAATGAATGATTTGAAATTTAAACTGTATGCGCGCAAAACTTTTCCAAGTAATAAGAAACTGTGGGTAGGCAATACTAATGGAGGTGTAATCGCTTAGAAAATCAGAAAACTAGTTATATCTCAATAATCTGCATGCATGGTGATTTTAATTTCTGGCAGAATCTAAAAGCCCTTGGGCTATTCGAAGTAGGTCTGCTAAAAAGATAAACTCTATATTTTTAACAAGTAACAAAAAGCTTCGGTTCTACTAACGGTTTCACTAAGTTTTACTAATGTAATCGTTTAGAAAGTGAGTGCATACAGTATGTGCATGTCATGCAATATTCATACTGCTTAAAAACGTTTTTTTTCTCGAAATTTCAAATGTGTGCCAAAATAATTTTTGAATTCAAATGCGCGCGTAAACATTTTTTCGAATACAAAAAGGTGGTTATTCTATACTAATGGTTATAATAATGGAGGTGCAATATTCATACTGAAAACCCATGTACATTTCTATCCCGACAATTTTAACGCGCGCCAAAAATAAATTCAAACTCAAAATTAAAATTTTGCACCCGAAATTCTTTTGTGTGACAAGAAACCCTCACTCGACTTTACTAATGGAGTTGTAATCGTTTAGAAAGTGAGTACATACAGTATGCGCATGTCATGCGTCCATCGCTTAAATACTCATGCAATATTCATACTGAAAACCGATGTATGCAAATTCATATGTATCTTTCATATGCTCTTAGGCTCTTAGTGGATGAAAAAATTAGGTCCCAACTTCTGGATATACAAATCATGAGTCTTTTTGAATTAAGGGTGGCTGAAAGCTGAAAAACAATGGATGACAGCCATTGATGTTTTCAGAGATAAAGAGATTGTCAAGAATTTTTCAGCCACTTCTCTCGACTTTATCTGTTGTTCAGCTGTATAGCGAGTGAGAACAGAATGAAGTACAGAAGTTATTTGTGGGTTTTAGAAACGATATGTGGAATTGGAATTGGTATTTTCAAATGCATAGTGCATTATGAAAAACAGGAAGATAATCTCCCTGATTTAGCCAAACTTTCTATTCCTCTCAATCATCAGCTTCGTGTCGATAATCCTCTTTCACACTAATTACTTTCCTCTAAAACTGTGGTGAACAACTAAACTGAAATTTCAGATTGGATCAGATTCAGAACAACTGAGCAGAATCCCTCTGTTTCTTCCAGTTCTCAACCAAATACATCGTAACTTCGACGAATTTCTCATCCACTTTATTTCAAGTACACGGGCGGACGAGATAACCCTCCAAAGAGAGGGGAATTTTCATCAAAGCGGGGGATCGTTTGTTTTCCGGCCACTTTACCTACACATTCAGGAACAAATCACACTTTTCGATTCTCCCAAAGAGGGGGAATTTTCCCTAATTCCTCATCCACTCACAACCAAGTATACCATCCAATGGTGTCAAGGCTGAATGCCGGTCCATCCTCGTTTTATGGTAGCCATCGTTGTCGGGGTACGGTAATCGGATACTTCAATGTCGCATGATTCGTGTCCATCCATACTGTACCAGGGAATAACTATTTGGGACTTAGTGAGTTGGGTTGGAATGTGGAGTGTGCTGACTGCTGAGTGTTTTATGGCTATTTTAGGGTTTCTTGTAGCTCAAAAACTTTTGCCGCGCAATTTGAATTCGAAACTGATTTTGGCGCGAGTTCAAATATTGTATGAGAAACTTATGAAACGTTGAAGGTACGGTAATCGGATACTTTAATGTCGCATGATTCGTGATGATTCGTGCCCATCCATACTGTACCATGGCATAACTGGTTCGGGACTTCGTGAGTTGCGTTGGCAACTGGACTGTGCTGAGTGTTTTATGGCTCTTCTAGGGTTTCTTGTTGCTCAAAAACTTTTGCCGCGCAATTTGAATTCAAAACTGATTTTGGCACGCTTTCAAATTCATGTAAAAAATTTATGGATGTTGGAGGTACGGTAATCGGATACTTTAATGTCGCATGATTCGTGATGATTCGTGCCCATCCATACTGTACCATGGCATAACTGGTTGGGACTTAGTGAGTTGGGTTGGCAACTGGACTGGGCTGAGTGTTTTATGGCTCTTCAAGGATTCATTGTCTTTTCAGAGAAGATTTTGGCGCGCAATTTGAATTCGAAACTGATTTAGGCGAGCGTTTGAATTTTTTGCGAAAAATGTATAGAAGTTGAAGGTACGGTAATCGGATACTTCAATGTCGCATGATTCGTGATGATTCGTGTCCATCTGTACCATGGCATAACTGGTTTGGGACTTCGTGAGTTGCGTTGGCAACTGGACTGGGCTGAGTGTTTTATGGCTCTTCTAAGGTTTCTTGCAGCTCAAAAACTTTTGCCGCGCTATTTGAATTCAAAACTTGTTTCCCCGCGCTTTCAAATTTTTGTGAAATTTTTCGTACTGTTTGAGATACGGTAATCGGATACTTCAATGTCGTATGATTCGTGTACATCCAATCTGTACCATGAAATAACTGGTTGGGACTTAGTGAGTTGCGTTGGCAACTGAAAAAACATTAAGTGTTGTACAAAGCGCAAATATGTAACTGAAGTACAAAAGTGAAAAGAAAACGCAAGGCAAATTTGAACTCATAAAGTTTTCACGCGTTCAATTTTAATTAAAGTTCGATTTGTGTTCGTTCAAAAGTTCGTGAAATGTATGATTCTTGTACCTATACATCCTTACTCTTCCATGGGAAAAATGGTTGGGACTATTTAGGGAAACATTGGGGTATAAACAAAGCTTCGGGTTGGGCTTCATAATGTTTCTTCAAAAGCTCGTTCGAAATAGTTCCACTGATTTTGAATCTAAGCTATGGAATATGATACGGCAAAGTTCTATATTTGAAACCATCGGACCATCAACAGCACACTGACGATCTGTCACCTGCAGGCGATGACATTCATAAAGCCTATCTTTCAGATCTATCTTAAGGATTCATGTTACACAGAAAACTATTTGGGGACGCAAATCAGATTTCCAAAGTAAGTTCTATGGGTTTTTAGATTTTCAAGAAATGTGTTCCACATTGCACTCGAACGGCAATCGGCATAAAGACGCTTTCGAGATTCTAGTGAAATATGAAATACCAGTTTTGCTCGGACTATGAAAAATCAGATTGAAAATTTTGTGGATTGAAATCAACGCATATTTAGTAAAAAAATGTATGCAAGCAAAAGCATACAAAGACAAAACACAAATTCTAATTAAAACACTGAAACACCAGCTTTTACACCGAACTCAGACGTTGGGCCACAAGCTAGTTCAGTGCAGTGCTGTGATTGTGTTTCGCCGGTTGAGTTGTGGCCCAATCACCGTCGCGCACGTTAGCCAAGTGTGTGGACCAAAAGTGAGTTTGATGTTTCATTGTCTGAGCGAAAATAGCACTTAAAATATTTCATTAGAATCTCGAAAGCGTCTTTACATACGTACATACATATATTGGTAACGGTTCAATACAAAAACTTTCGATAACGGGAAACACTGACAGAGCTACAGTAATTTTATTCATTAGTACTAAATTATACATATTTAAATTCGTTACGACATTTACCATGAGTCACGTACAGTACGAGCTTCGTAAACTGCCCAAGGGTCCTTTTAAAAAGTGCTGTGAAAGTTGGTTGTATAATTAATAACCAGCCCTATGAATAATTGACAGTTTTACAAACAAGTAAAGGGAAAAAAAGAAGTTTAGATTACAGGAAAAAACATGTAACACATTGAAGGACAAAATTTAGAAAAAATATATTCTGTGCATAAAAAAAATTAACACTTTAATTAACGTAAGTATGCACATAGGGGTTTCTTTTTATGTTTCTAAATTAGAATGCTCACCCCTTTCATACTCTTATGGTTTCTTTGATTTCCACTTTTTGGTTCCCTTTTGAACGTTGTCTTATTTTTTTATTAGTTTTTCTAACTAATTATAAGAGAAAAATTAACCATACAATGCTAGGCTGATGGTTAAATACATACTTTTGCGCTGACGAACCACGAAATGCCTGGCGACACGGCACGGACACAAAAATTCCACGATATCTATGTAAAGGACTGCCTGGGATTCAAGGGAAAAGTTTTAGTTTTAACTACTCCAACTAGTGAATCGTTAGCTGCATCAAATGTAAGAGAAGATGATGCAAAATAGTCGCCTGTCCGACTCAACTCAACCCAACAGCTGTATGCTATAACATGCAATCATCATGTTCAGTGGGTGTTACACTGGGTTGGACACGTTAACGTGTCATTTTTTCACTTGAATCTCTCGAAGCTCTTTACCTCTGTAATTGACTGCAGGCGCACATGGTTGGCAAGCACTAGCGGACGAGAAGCGGAGGGAAAAGTGAAATTCCCCCCTCTTTGGCGGTTTCAAAAGGTATAGTTTGTTCCTAAAGGTGTAGGAAAAATGGCCTGAAAGCTGCCTATACCCCCCTCTTTGAGGAAATTCCCCTCCATTTGGAGGATTAGCTCGTCCGCCAGTGCTGGAAAGTGTGGAACAGTATGTGTACGTCTTCCGATTCCGGAATGTGTGAGAGTGACACATACAGACACGCAAATTATGTAGAAGGGGAATTTCCCCTTTTCTGGTGCTTTCAGGAAAAGAAAGAAAAGGAGTGCATTTCATCTCCTCCACTCGCGGACGAGCTAATCCTCCAAAGGGAGGGGAATTTTGTCAAAGAGGGGGAATTGGCAGAAATTGAGCCATTTTACCTACACCTTGAGGAAATAGCTGTACTTTTTGGAAAATCCAGTGAGGAGGAAATCTCACTTTTCCCACCCCTTCTCGTTAGTGGGAACAGTACGTACGTATTTCAATTCCGGAATTCATGTGTGAGAGTGACACATACGAGAGTCGCCATGTGACATTAGCGAACACACGAAGCATGTAAAAGGGGAAGTTCCCCTTTTCTGGTGCTTGTATGAAAAGAAAGAAAATGAGTGCATTCAGGTGTATGTAGGATACATAGGCTTCAAATCAACGGTTCATCTCCACCAATCGCGGACGAGCTAATCCTCCAAAGGGAGGGGAATTTTGTCAAAGAGGGGGAAAAGGCAAAAAGTAGGCTTTTTTACTCTATGAAAACACCAAAGAAAGGGGATTCCACTTTGCCCACATTTTCTCGTTAGTGGGAACAGTATGTACGTCTCACAATCCCTGAATTCATGTGTGAGAGTGACACATACAGTATTTGCCATGTGGACATTAGCGGATACGCTGGGAATGTGGAACTGAACTTCCAACATCTCCGGAATTTTTCAATTTCCCGGAACATTTCGCATTTCCATGAAACTCGATTCTAAGTTTTTTTTTCTTCAAATTATGTACCATTACCTCTACCGATTGGTTATTCTTTTGAGAACACGTGTACCCACAATCCACCATTCCTCTCCTCACTAGCGGACGAGAAGGAGTGGGAAAAGTGGAATTCCCCCCTCTTTGGTGCTTTTAAAAAGTATTGATTGTTCCTTGGGGTGTAGGTAAAATGGACTGAAAACTGCCGATTCCCCCCTCTTTGACGAAATTCCCCTCCCTTCGGAGGTTTAGCTCGTCCACCAGTGCCTCTCCTGGCATCTACTTTTTCTGCATTTTGCTGGGCCGCAGGTTTCATGTGGCATGTGTCAATTATTGTAACCTATCAAGCGGAAAAGAATAGAAGAATTATGATAGAATTTTCTCACTTGGACTCTCAAAACGTGTAGTTTTACACTAAAAATAGGTCAAATAAGCTCAAAAAAGCCATTTTTCCTTTTTAGGAGGGTTCTTTTTTCAAGGGGACAGATTTCGTGTCCGCCATTTTTTTACTCTGGTGGTGATACTGCATTTAGAATACGTTTAACAGCTGTTTTCGGACAAATAAATTCCCACACAATTTCCTAGCGCTACAGCAACAGCACCAGCAGCAGCAGCAGCAACAGCAACAGCAGCAGTAGCAGCAGCAGTGACAACAACAACAATGTTTTATAATGCTTTATATTATAGAGTATGACAGGAGGAAAGGTTGTTTTGAGTATACTATGTATATTGCGTGTGATATGGTCAACTTTTCAAGTCATGACAGAGTGTGATGATTGATGTTTATAGTACGTGCGATCACAATGTGAAATGGGGTGCGATGGTCAAATGGAAAACAATTGAAAACAGCGAGCTATATCTCTGATTTATTGAAAGTGTGGAAAACTTCAAACGCCTCATTTTCTAAATGTGCGGAAAGCGTTTTACAAAAGTCAATATTTATCAGTAATGCTATATTTTCGTGGGCCAATTCAAGAAATAGGACGCGAAGAGGCACCTGCGGACGAACCAATCTTACAAAGCGAAAGTTTTTTTCAAAGATGATGGAATTAACGATAAGGAGGCCATTTTACTCACACCTATATAAACAAATGCCACTTTTAAAACTTTTCAACAAAGAGGGAATTTCCTCATTCCCTCCTTCTCTCTTCCACCGTGGTCTCGTGGTGCGGGTGTATTTTACGGTGTGAAAGTGACAGAGTGTGATGATTTATGTATCATGGTGTGAAATGGATGAAGTTTTGGTCAATGATATCATACTCATGTTGCCTTGGGGGTTATGGTTATGAATAGCCACTGTCTACATAATTCATAAGAAGTCATGATCATGAATGGAATGAATAAGAAAGTTTCGAAAGTTTTGAAATATAGTTTCGGCACAAAATACTATGTGTAACTTTTATCTGACTCTATGAATAATTTAATGTTTACGTACTATTATATATACATAGATGTATACAGTAACATTCTTTATCAAAACGGCTTCCATATATCCGCATTGTGTCAACAACAACAACAACAACAACAACAACAACAACAACAACAACAACAACAACAACAACAACAACAACAACAACAACAACAACAACAACAACAACAACAACAACAACAACAACAACAACAACAACAACAACAACAACAACAACAACAACAACAACAACAACAACAACAACAACAACAACAACAACAACAACAACAACAACAACAACAACAACAACAACAACAACAACAACAACATTAACAACAACAACAACAACAACAACAACAACAACAACAACAACAACAACAACAACAACAACAACTAAACTTATTTTTGGTCAATGTGGTAAAAGAGGGTTGGGTGATTGATAACAGATTTTGTCGCCGGTGGGTATGAATAACTTCTACATAATAAGACGCATATGTTGTGTACAAATTTCGGAAATGTAAGTTCAAAATAGCTCGCAGACTGCGGGAGGAAATACAATGCGTTTGTACATGTGATATGCATAAAGAGATTTGACATTTTTATACTTGGACTTATTCATTTAACTGAAGCCATCAAGGCACACTTATACCATTCAGAATGATGGTTGTTTTCTTAGTGGCCAGAGAGGGGCATAAACTGACGGGGCAATGGATGGGCTTTATCAGAGATGTTTTTACGGACCAGTTACCACTTATAGTCCTCATAATTGATTATAAGAAATGGTTTAAAACTACGAGAACCCATGGCATGGCCAGAACCACATTCTTAAGTCCAAAACCGGATTATCAAGACATCAATTTTCTGTGCCCCGTTTTAGCCACTTTTTAAAATTTCTTAGAACCAGATTCTCAAGTCCAGAACCGGATTGTCAAGTAAGAAATTTTCTGTGCCACGTTTTGGGTTTTCTTATAAACAAGTACGAGGCCTTACGATTAATTCGGCGACACGTTCGTGATGTACTGATGGAAAAACTGCTCGCCAAAATCATATTTGAATTCAATTTGCGCGCCGAAACTTTGCGGAGTAACAAGAAATCCCAGATAGGCTATAATGCGGCGCATTTCTTTATACAAATTAGAAGTTTTCAAGCTTGTAAAACTTTCACAACAATGGTGTACAACATTCCAAATCTATTGCCCAATAAAGTGTGAATGTTCGAGATACTATAGGAAAGGGGTGGGTGGGAAAAGTGAAATTCCCCTCTTAGGCATTCTCAAAAAAGTAAAATTTGTTTCCTAAGGTGTCTGTAAAACTGGCAATTTCCACCTTTTTGACGAAAAACCCTATCTTTGGAGGATTATGTCATCCGCCCGTGACTCGCGATAAAGCGAACCTAATCCAACAGGAGTGCATGTAAGTCGTTAGGGAACAGTTTTCGACTGATGTGCCGACACGAAAAGAAGCCGAAAGCGAACATTTCGACTAACACACGATACGATGCCAGATACATTTATATAACTAGCATTTATGTACATACATATGTAGCTTTACATCACTTACCCACTCACTCACTCATTCATTAGCTCACACACTGAATCACTCAGTCACTGACTCACTCACTGGCTCACTGACTGACAGATGGCTGAATCATTCATTAGCGCACTCACTCACTCACTCACTCACCCACTCACTCACTCACTCACTCACTCACTCACTCACTCACTCACTCACTCACTCACTCACTCACTCACTCACTCACTCACTCACTCACTCACTCACTCACTCACTCACTCACTCACTCACTCACTCACTCACTCATTCACTCATTCACTCACTCACTCACTCACTCACTCACTCACTCACTCACTCACTCACTCACTCACTCACTCACTCACTCACTCACTCACTCACTCACTAACTCACTCACTCATTCACTCACTCACTCACTCACTCACTCACTCACTCTCTCACTCACTCACTCACTCACTCACTCACTCACTCACTCACTCACTCACTCACTCACTCACTCACTCACTCACTCACTCACTCACTCACTCACTCACTCACTCACTCACTCACTCACTCACTCACTCACTCACTCACTCACTCACTCACTCACTCACTCACTCACTCACTCACTCACTCACTCACTCACTCACTCACTCACTCACTCACTCACTCACTCACTCACTCACTCACTCACTCACTCACTCACTCACTCACTCACTCACTCACTCACTCACTAACGGAACACTGCTAAACGTTTCCATGGTAGAAGTGTCAAGTTATCGCTCGAGATAACCAATATGACACCCGTGGGACGACAAGTATAATATAATCAAGAACCCTACCACTGGTGGACAAGATAATCCTCCAAAGGGAGGGGAGTTTTATCAAAGAGGGGGGAATGGTCAGTTCTCAGGTCATTTTACCTACACCTTAGGGAACAAATCCTACTTTTTGAGAACGCCAAAGAGGGGGAATTCCACTTTTCCCACCCCTTCTCATACACTAGTGCACCCTACTCCATAACATGTTGCAATGTGACAGATGTAGAGTTTTCAATTGAGTAGATTACCCATTTTGAACTTCACTGAGACTTCATAAGCCGAGAAACCACTCCCAAAGCAGGGTTTTTCCCTGTTACTCAATTCATAAGTTAAAAGTTTCGTGAAGGGAGTTTCGGAGTTTTGAAGTTATAGGTAACCGGAGGGGGCAAACTGCCAAAGGGAGGAGGATTTCCTCAAAGAGCGGTGAATCGGCAGTTCTGAGACTATCTAACATACACCTTAGGGAACAAATTCCGCTAACTCAACTTGCCAAAGAGGGGGAATTCCACTTTTCCCTCCCTTTATCGTCCGCTAGTGGGACGGGATATGGGTCTTTAAGAAATAGGGGTGGGGTGTATAGGCATATGTACATACTGAGTAAGTTCTCTTGTTCCTCCGTTAACTTATGCGAAGCATGATACTTGAATGTCGACTCTGCCTCATAAGTACATACTGATCGGATCGTTCTAAGAACCCCGGATAACTGAACGAGTCTCTGGAAACCCCTCCCACCAAATGGGACGAAATGTTGCACTGGAACTCATTTTCTATCAACGCAGTACAACAATATGGAGAGAAGATAGTTTTTAAAAAACAAACGTTCATACATAACAAAGAAAACTACTGGCCAGAAGGTGGTTTTTACGGGCTGAAAAAACTGAAGTGTCTGCATTGCGTTCTGGAATTCACTGGAGTTGACGAAAGGATCACAATTACAAACAAATTGTACATATTCCACAAACCTGCATATAAGACCTCATACTTTAATTGATTATAAGAAATGGTTTTAAAACTGCGAGAACCCATGGCATGGTCAGAACCAGATTCTCAAGTCCAAGTACGAGGCCTAAAGGAGAGCAAATAATTTTTATAAAACATAATAAAGAAAACTACTTGCCAGAAAGTTGGTTTTTACGGGCTGAAAAAACTGAAGTGTCTGCATTGCATTCTGGAATTCACTGGAGTTGACGAAAGGGTCATAATTGCACACAATATTTCACAAACCTGCATACATTACATTTACGCCAGAGTATATGACCAATATAATTGCCCTTGTACATCCTTCCTGTTCGACCTGTTAAACATATCAGGAACAGGGGTCTAGTTCAAGGATACATGGTGAAGATTCGTTACAGGGTGACCCCTAAGGACCATGCGACTTTAAAAGGAGCGGATCAGTGATGTACGGATAGTGAAATTCCCCTGTTTATGGGAGTTCCAAAACAAACTTTTCATTTAAGATGTAGGGAAAATTTCCTAAAACTTCTAATTCCCCTCTCTTTAGAAAACCCCCTCTTTAGGTTTCCTCAAGGGAATTGACTCGTAGGCCAGCGCATTTGACTGACCATTGGTCGAAGTCAAATGACATACGTACATGAGAACCGTTAAGGATTCCAGTACGCTAGAAAATGAGGTAAGAACTGGAAAGTGGAATTCCCCCCTCTTTGGCATTTTCAAATACTGGAGTTTGTTCCATAAGGTGTAAGTAAAATTGCCTAATTTTGGCGTATTCCCCCTCTTTGGGAAGATTCCCCTCTCTTTGAAGGTTTGGCTCGTCCGTCAGTGTCTTTGCACAAATTTTGATGTGATCACACAGATTAGAGATATAAATGCAAATGATGATGTATTCATAAAAAACTTTTAGACACCTTGAGTTATGTATGTAGATGTAGAGCTCTAAAGGCTTCCCAAGTTAAGTAGAACAGTCAGGGTTTCCCGAACAACAAACTTGATTAACGGACTGTGAAGGCACCCTCAGGGTAGATATGCACAAACCAGACTCTTTTAACCAAAACACACTGCATGAACCCCGGAATAACGGGGGGAATTCCAATTTTTCCTCCATTGATGCTGCTTATAACAAAACTTCCAGCGAAGAATATAAACGCACTGTTATAAAACAAGCATCATGACCACTAGCAGATAAGAAGGGGGGGGGGGGAATGGAATCCCCATCTTCGGCGGTTTCAAAAAGTAGAGTTAGTTCCTCAAGGTGTAGGTGAAATGACCTGATTCATGAAATTTCCCCCTGTTTGAAAAGATATCCCTCCTTTGGAGGTTTGGCTCGTCCGCAAAAGGTCATGTCTCACCACGAGTACCACTTAATGAAATTCAACTTCGCATCCTCAGCGGCATCATTTATTGAGAAGGTGATGATTATGGACATCAATTTGTTTTCGACTCCACTTATCCGAAAAGTTCTATGTTGGAACCTGCAATCATCATGTTCGACTGTGTAAGGGCGCGTTCAGAGTCGTCTCATGAATTTTATTTGTAACACTTTTGGAAGTCATAAAAACGAATTTTGATCTAATCAAATGTTTCAAATATTTTTATCGGGAACAAATTTTTTTAATGTTTACCGATAGGTTTACAAATAAAATTCTTGAGACAATCTCAAGACAACTCTGAACACGCCCTAAGATAACGCATTGGCGGGCTAGCCGATTCTCCAAACGGAGGAGAATTCTATAAAAGAGGGGAAATTGGCAGCTTTCAGGCCATTTTACCTACACATAAGGGAACAAATTATAATGTTTTGAAAACACCAAAGAGGGGAAATTTCACTATTCCCTCCCCTTCTCGTTCGCTAGTGCTATGGCAGAACCTGCAATCATCATGTTCGACTGTAAAAGATAACGCACTGGCGGACAAGCCGATTCTCCAAAGGGCGGGGAATTTCTTCAAATAGGGGGAAATTGGTAGCTTTCAGGCCATGTTATCAGCACCTTAGGAAACAAAATCCACTTCTTGAAAAGCCCAAAGAGGAGGGAATTCCACTTTTCCCACCCCTTCTCGTCCGCGAGTGAGGCAACGGAACAATAGTCAGTAGAATCTCAAGAAGCTCTCTATGTAAATTCGTCGAGATGATTGGAACATATAAACGGGTGAAAGATAATCTCACATTACTATCTGAAAATAGGTCATCAGAAAGAAGTGGTCATGAAATATGGATTGACAATTTTCACGAGATAATAAATTCATTGTGTTTAACGAGTTCATGACAAACGGTTTTCATCACATTATACCCTCCTGGATAACGGAACAATAGTCAGTAGAATCTCAAGAAGCTCTCTATGTAAATTGGTTGGGGGTGACTGGAACATATAAACGGGTGAAAGATAATCTCACATTACCATCTGAAAATAGGTCAGCACCAAGAAGTGGCTATAAAATAAGGATGGGTAATTTTCACGAGATAATAAAATTCGTTGTATTTCCGTAACGAAATCATGGAAACAGTTTTTTATCACATTATATGTATCCCCCTGACACTATCGGACGAGCTAATCCTCCAAAGGGAGGGGAACTTCGTCAAAGAGGGGGGAATTGACAGTTTTCCGGACATTCTACCTATACCTTATGGAACAAATTCTACTTTTTGAAAGCGTCAAAGAGGGGGAAGTCCATTTTCCCTCCCCTTGTCATCCGCTAGTGCAATTTATATATTTGATACGCAAATACTGCCGATAACGGTAATTCTTTTAAAACAACTAGGTCAGGATCATCATAGTCGTTTCATCCAAGTACATATCTGAGGCATAGGCGATCCATAATGAGATGCACTTGGGAAATTCCTTCTCTTTGGGGATTTCTGAGTTGTTTGGGTTTCCCCCATTGTGTATGTGAAAGGGACTGCTCTTTCTTAAAAATATATTTACGTCGTTTTGAACTACTTGATCATCCGCATTTCTTGAGAGAATCAAGCCACAAAAGATGGTTCACCACAGAAGAAAACATTCATGAACCCAACAAAAACCTATTATCATAACTGCTTGTGTATAGCTTCACTAGCGGACAAGAAAAGGAGGGAAAAGTGTAATTCACCCTCTTAGGTGTTTTAAAAACTTTAATTTTGTTAAAATTTCTAAAAAAACTAGTCTGGAAACCATTTTTTCCACCCTCTTTGACGAAATTCCCCTCCCTTTAGAGGATTAGCCCCTTCGCCAGTTCAAGAACCAAACCAATACCGATTATCATAACTGTTTAACCGATTATCATATGTAAAGCTTGTCTAGGGTTTCTTGTTATCAAAAATTAATGATATGGGCCCGTTATACAAATGAAATATGTTGCACAGACGTTGTCCATAATCATTTCTGTGGTTATTTTTATGTGATTCTTCGGAGAAAAAGCGGAAGTCATGAAGATCAGCTAGAATCGACTTCCCAGGACTAATCTGATGAATGAGAATATGTTAAACTGATACTCCTAACGGGATAATCATATATCATGATTCCTGGAACACTGGCGAACGAAAAGGGGCGGAAAAGTGTAATTCCATCCATTTCAGCTGTTTCAAAAAGTAGAGTTTGTCCCTTGATGTGTAGGTAAAATGGCCTGATTTCTGCCAATTTCCCCCTCGTTGGATATATTCCCCTCCCTTTAGAGGTTTGACTTGTCCGCCAGATTCCTGGAACATTCTCGATTGATTTAGATACTGAATTTGAGCCGTTTGCTTACGGTCACTTTATGGCACTAGCGGACGAGAAGGGGGGGAGTGGGATTCCCTCCTCTTCCGTTTTTTCAAAATGAAGAATTTGTTCCTTGATGTGTAGGTAAAATGACCTGATTTCTGGAAGTTCCCCCTCTTTGGGAAAGTTCCCCTCCCTTTGGAGGTTTGACTCGTCCGCCGGTGTGTCATTCTATGGCTTACTCAATTGATTAGGAGATAGCCATAAGCACTGTTTTGAGGGACTGGGAAGTTTCACCCCGCGGAACTTTCACCCCGCGATTTTGAGGTCTTTTCACCCCGCGGGAAAATGAGATTTTCGCGGGGTGAAAAGACACCGCTAAAATTATGAAATTTAACACTTCAGAGCGGTGTCTTTTCACCCCGTCTGGTAAACCTACCGTAACCCTAATTCCAGTTCATTTGCAGATCGACCATAATATGTATGATACATATATGACGTATCCGTGATTCAGTGAGAGAGTGTCAAACTCATTTTATGCATCAAAATGCAAAATAAACTTTTCTGCAAACTTTCAATAATGATTCGATTCGTGAAAATGGTTTTCCAGACTAAATCGAACCTTCTGATTACGATGGTGAAGTCAGAATTGTCGCAATGTAAACGCTGTCAAATGTGATAAAAGTACTTGCTTTAAAAATTTTGAGTTGAAATTGGAGAAGCTAAACTTACGAATTGAACTACAGGAGATCTTTGAGTAAAAATCATAGTTACAGAGGAAGAGCAGAGAAATGAAAATGAACAAAAACTCTCCAGTTGATATAATGACTGTGGTTACTTTTATTGTTTGTTGAAATTGTTCATTGAAATACGAAATCAATTACATAACAAACTAAGAATGTTATCTCGATTAGCATGAAATTGAATATCCAGACTGATTCGGACACTGTGATTACGAAGGTAAAGTCAGATTTGCCGTGGTATAAAAACCAATTCCAATTCCAAATTACAATCTAAAACAAGTACTTGTATTATATTTGGTAGCGTTTATACCACGGTATTTCTGACTTCACCATCGTAATCAGAAGGTTCGATTTAGTATGGAAAATCATTTTCACGTAATTCGAATCAGTATTGAAAGTTTGCAAAAAAGTTTATTTTGCACTTTCATGCATAAAATGACTGTCGAAATTGAAATTGACACTCTCTCACTGACTCACTTATTCATGATGGGCATGCTACATATCTTGGTCGATCAGCCAATTAACTAGAAACTGGGTTACGGCAGGTGAACCACACGGGGTGAAAAAACACCGCTATCGGGTGGTGTCAAACTCAAATTTTAGCGGTGTTCTTTCACCCCGCGAAAATCCCAGTTTCCCGCGGGGTGAAAAGACCTCAAAATCGCGGGGTGAAAGTTCCGCGGGGTGAAACTACACGGACTCTGTTTTGAGACACCCTGTATTAAAGATTACAAAGTGTGTTTTCTATTGTAAAATAGTTTCCCACTTGTTAGCATGGACACATCTGACTGACTTTCTAAAGACGGTGGTCTCTGAAATCTAGATTCTTATTAAATTCTCAGACTGCTACAACGGCTTGATCAACAAACACAAATATCAAAATTAAATTTTTAGCGGCTATTGATTGAAGAGCAAAAATAGTTTTAAAGCCCGTACGTTGTTTCTGCAAACAAAAATATTGCCCAAAACGTCTGATAATGAAACATCACTAAAGTCAACTCAACTCGGTTGACACCATAGTTTAACACAGATTAACCTGGGGTAATGATGATTGCTGTGCGTGTTAATACTGATTGTTTGATGTTTCATTATAAGACGTTTTGGGCAACAATTTCTCTTGCAGAAACAACATACGGGTTTTACTTAATGCTTTCATGTTTTAACCAGCCGCTTGACTGAGGTTCCCATATTTTGCGACAAAGGCGACGAATTCAAGATTGTTTCATAAAACCATTCATACATACCTTAAATTATAAAATTTTAAATTAATGTGCCTGGCAAAAATGTTACAAAAAAACAAACAAAAAATATTGTGGTGGGAATTTTTTTACAAAAAACTGTCCCGACAATGTTCCGGAAAACTGTCGCGAAATATTCGAACCTCAGTTATATCATGCGTCAAAATACTTATCCAGTTTAACATTACATGTGCTTGTAAGCTGTAAGATTTGATCCTGACACTCAACGATGTCACAAGTATACAACTTTATATCTCCGACTTCCGACTCCCTATACCCCCTCCCATCCTCTCCCTCCACCCCATCCTTCCCCTGTTGCGGAGAAACAGGAGAATAATGACATGAAACTCGTGAGGAAACCTGTAAATTAAAAAAAATATTCGTAAACAGTTTAAATACAGTGATAATATTGAAGAAAAAATCTTTATCGTTGGCATAGGACACACGTATTTGGCTACCAAACATATTGTATTCATGGATTTTCCGGCATCTTTACGAAAGTCCCATAATTCGAGACCCCAAAAGCCCTGATACCCTCCGATACATCAGGGGGGATATGTCATGTCACCCAAAGGAATTGCGGATACTAACTTATGTACATGTACATATTTATGTATGCGCGTAAAGATAAGGACCAGCGGACGAGAAAGGGTGGGAAAAGTGGAATTCCCCCTCTTTGTTTGTGTCAAAATTTTTAATTTGTTCTTTTCGGTGTAGGTAAGATGGCCCAATAACTGCCAATTCCCCCTCTCTTTGACGAAATTCCCCTCCCATTGGAGGATTAGCTCATCCGCCAGTGCGTGTAAGATATTTAGTGCCGAACATAACGGGTTCGCTTCACATGTACATTCGTGCATTGGCGGAGGAGCTGATACTCCCAAAGGGAGGAGAATTTCGCCGAAGAGAGGGGAATTGGCAGTTTTCAGACCATTTTACCCACTATTTATAAAACAAATTATACTTAAAAAACGCCAAAGATGGGGGAATTCCACGTTTTCCCTTTTCGTACGCTAGTGCATGTATTAAAGTTACTAATAAATAAGTGAGTTGATTTCAGAAACCAAAACTCTTATCGAATTACTTCGTCACTTTCATTTTCTTAAAAAGACGTTTCTTGAGTAATTCTTGAAGAGGGGATTACCTAATACTACCCCCCCCCCCCACTTTTCGTCCGCTCTATTTTGGATTTCACATCATGCATATCTTGGATTATACGAGTTGTTATGGAGCAAATTGTTTGAAGAAACATAATTTTTTTCACGATTTGAAATAAAGCCATCTCATCTCCATTGACTTCAAAAAAAATCATTGACCAATTCTGAAAAAGGGAAATATCATGGTACTCATCCGCTCTATTCTGGATTTTACATCATGCATATCATGGATTCTAACGATGTCGTTGGGAGACTTTTACGACCACTTGATAAGCTTATCACCATGTTATATGTGCTTAGATAACTCAACTGTATCCAAGAAACATACATACTTTGAGAAGTACTTCTGCAAAAGGAAATGCACACTTCGGTTTCAGTGGGATAGCTTATATTTCCCAAAGTGGGGGTTTTAAGATCGGTTTGAAGATGAAGGAAAAAATAAGGGTTTCTATAAAAAAACTACGTTCAAGTTTCACAAGCTAAATCAAGCAGGAAGTGAATTGTGGCAACCTTATATATAAAAACATTACTATGTTATATGTGCTTAGATAACTCAAATATATCCATGATACATACGTATGTACATACGAGAACATACATACATCGAGAAGTACTATGCATGAAGAAATGTAAACTTCAGTTTTAGTGGAATAACTTCAGTTTCTCAAAGTTGGTTTTTAAGATCGGTTTTGTAATCAATGAAAAAATATAGAAATCATAAAAAACTTACGTTCCCGTTTTTCAACCTAAGATTGGGATAAGCGCGAATAGTTGGAACCTTAAAAATAAAAACATCACCGTGTTATACAAACATATGTGCTAGATAACTCAAATGTATCCAAGATATATTCGAGATTTCGAGAAGTACATACTTCTGTAAGAGGAAAAATACTCTTCGGTTTCAGTGGAATAGCCTATAAAGCCCGTATGTTGTTTCTGCAAGCAAAAATATTGCCCAAAACGTCTGATACTGAAACATCAGTGTTAACGCGCACATCAATCATCGTCACCCCATGCTACACTGTGTTAAACTATGGTGCCAACCGAGTTGAGTTGAGGCTAAGGATGTTTCATTATCAGACGTTTTGGGTGATATTTTTGCTTGCAGAAACAACAAACAGGCTTTACTTATTTTAAAGGGGCGGTTTCCCGAACAGTTCGGATGGAAATTCGGGGTTGCAGTGGGTAACTTTTTCGCCAACAGGTAAACTGCCTACACATTAGTAGAATTTTTATTAAGAGTGAGTAGAAGGCTCTATACTTTACGGAAAATATATTTGCGTACATATGTACCTGTATAGAGAACTTCCGAATTCTATAGACCGAGCGATATTTCAAGTGGTTTTTCAAGTGGTGGTACAAAATTCAGCAGAAAAGTCAACGTAGGTTTCCAGTACACGGCGAGTATTAATCCGTGAATGGAGTATAACATCACAAAACGCAAAGATCATGAAAACGGTTCAGCCGAGTATTCAGCAGACAAAATTCCAAAACCCAAAAACTTTCCTAGAATTTTAACCCAAAAATTTCCTAGAATTTTTTCTGAACGCCAAAATTTTCTGTCACCAAAATTATTTTCCATATGAAGTTTTACTGTCCGTTAACCCCTGATTACCTATCGTGATGCTGGCTTGTCCGAGCGGGAGCGAGGACAAGCACGTTAGGCCCGCGCACCTTTGAATGCGCGAATGAAATTTCGTGCTTAAGATATTGTAGGAAAATTATTGGGCTTTGGAAATATGCATTCAGCAGTCGGAGCAAGTACAGGGTTTCCTGTTAATCCAAATGTTTTGATATCAAAATAGTACGCAGTGGAAGAGATTCAAGTCTGCTTTCTAACAGACGGTTTTTAGTTTTCAAGGAAAGAATTTTCCACGTTACACTTGAACTACATACGATGTTTCTGCGGTAAGTACCAGATCCACGGGGATAAAGTTTGGAATCAAGATAGACCATGCTATATATGTTTAAATAGACATTCATAACCAACGCTAGGTAGTTTTGTGATTAAAATGATCATGTGATTTATTGCAAAAAACAAGTCTGCAATAAATTTTATATGATGCTAAAGAGTGACATGAAAATTGGAATGCACGTGAAAAGGCTTATAAGATATTTCCTAAATAAATCTACTATCATGAGAAATTATTCTGGCTTTTAGCTTACTCTTTGACTTACGCTGAAAATCTGTGAAAGACTTACATAGCATCTCCTTGTTCGACCATCTTGTACTGAAATAAACTATGTATGTAAATTGAACTGATTTGAAATATGATTGGTTACAGTTTGATCAGCTTTTCTTGTTACCGAAAAATTATTTGCATTAACACGTTACAGATATATAAGCCTCATAATTGATTATAAGAAATGGTTTAAAACTGCGAGAACCCATGGCATGGCCAGAACCAGATTCTCAAGTAATAAATTTTTTGTGCCACGTTGTAGCCACTTTTTAAAATTTCTTAGAACCAGATTCTCAAATCCAGAACCGGACTCTCAAGTAAGAAAATTTCTGTGCCACGTTTTGGGTTTTCGCTTAAAAAACAATTACGGGGCCTATTCAGTATTTCATGCTACTTTCACATTTTTGTCCCCATGCCTAGTGTAAGCAATTTGTTTTTTTTCTTCAAAATGATGAATTGCCAACAGTTTATCTGATTTCAAAGTTCGACAAAATAGTTTATGAAAAAGGAAACCTTGTAAAAAACTAGTAACAAGCAACCCTGGATACGCTACATGATTGTTATTGATGAGTTATGTTCCAGGCAGCTTGGGATAATAGAACACTGATTAAGACAGTTGATGAAGATTAATTAACTGGTTTCTCAGAACTCAACGATCAAAAGCAATTAACCATAAATAAACGTGTTTTTCTGTCATACATACATAGCTTAGTTCAAGAATAGTGTCTCTGTAAAATTAGTTTATAACATTCATGTCTGTCATCATAGGACCAAAAATGAAAATACAATGCCATAGGAACAAAGAGAAAAATGCTAGTCAGTCACTCAGTCAGTTAGTCAGTCTGTCAGTCAGTCGGTCAGTCAGTCAGTCAGTCAACAGCTTAACAAACTATTTATTGTTTCAATAAACCAGATTACGATTCCCATTTAGTACATATAATGACGCACACACGTGCTCAGAACCTTTCGGTCTGTCATTAACAGCTGGTTGACTGACTGGCTGACTGACTGACTGACTGACTGACTGACTGACTACCAGAGCAACGAGAAATTAAAGAAGGAGTGGCACACTTGATGATAATACGGATGAATGACGTATTGCAGCCAGTTAGTAGCTGACTGATCTACTGACTGACCAACACTGACTGGCTGACTGGCTGACTGACTGACTGACTGACTGACTGACTGACTGACTGACTGACTGACTGACTGACTGACTGACTGACTGACTGACTGACTGACTGACTGACTGACTGACTGACTGACTGACTGACTGACTGACTGACTGACTGACTGACTGATTGACTGACTGACTGACTGACTGACTGACCGACTGACCGACTGACTGACTGACTGACTGACTGACTGACTGACTGACTGACTGACTGACTGACTGACTGACCATCAACATCGATTATGCTTGGTGAAAACAACGACGACAAGAACCAAATGAAAGTGTCTGTCTCAGAACGGAGAGCGAATGAAATGATTATTCTCAACCCCACCCCACAGTAATAATCTTTAAGACATCTTTATAACAACATTCTGGGTCCGTAGATGAAATGGCTGGAACATTTATTAAAAATAATATATCAAGCACCTGAAACCTCATCTGATGTCTGTCTCATACGCCTTCTGTTCACACCCCCCCCCCCCCCCCCCCCCTCCAGCCCCCCTTAGCGAACGAAAGTGGAATTCATCATCTCTTTGGTAATTGAAAAAAAAACTATAGATTTTTTCGAGTTTCCGAAAATCACCGTGAACCTACCTACAGGTCATAAATTTTCTGACGGAATTCCCCTCCCTTTGGAGGATTATTTCGTCCGCCGGTGATCCCATCAAAAACTAAACGGAATGGATGGTTTATGTGGAAGTTCTGGACATAGCGTGACTGAACGCGACCACATCATGATACTCTTGATTCGTTCCATGGTACATGGTTTATACATGGTGTGGTGATACCATTTGTTTAGGGGAATGATATCGTTAGCCCGTCGTTTTTCTGGACCTCATACACATTTTTTTTCGATGCTGAGTAACCTAAAGAAAGTATTTTTTCGCATTAGAGTAAAAACACGGTTGGTTTTCTTAAAGCGGATAAAAAAACGGAGTGAAACAATGAATGAGGGAGTGAGTGAGTAAGTAAGTGAGTGAGTGAGTGGGTGAGTGAGTGAGTGAGTGAGTGAGTGAGTGAGTGAGTAAGTGAGTGAGTGAGTGAGTGAGTGAGTGAGTGAGTGAGTGAGTGAGTGAGTGAGTGAGTGAGTGAGTGAGTGAGTGAGTGAGTGAGTGAGTGAGTGAGTGAGTGAGTGAGTGAGTGAGTGAGTGAGTGAGTGAGTGAGTGAGTGAGTGAGTGAGTGAGTGAGTGAGTGAGTGAGTGAGTGAGTGAGTGAGTGAGTCTATGCAAGCCAACGAAAAAATACATCACCCATCTCTTGCAACAATTCCTTAAAAGTATTGTAAATTACCATCGTAATCGTTGAAATCATGAATCAAGTTAAATTTAACTGTTATATTACACTTGTAATAAACTTACATACATTATTTTTCTGATTTATCTTACCTTTATGTTTGTATTAGTGAAGAAACAAAACGTTTTCCGGTGGCGGGTCAAAAAAATACCCAGTTCGCGTTTCGGACCCAGCATAGACGCATGCATGTATGTTATGCCTTGTAAAACTGTTACCATTCACATCCTAAAAGTGAGTTTGTATCTGATTTAAACGGGAATATGATGAAAAAAACTTGGCTGGGACATGGAATAGGATCTGGCGCACCTTTTCAGTTTGCTGACATTATTCTTGCTGACTAAAAAGGTGCGCCAGACCATATTCCAAATCCCCATTAACTTTTATCATCATATCCGTTATAATCAGAGAAAAACGCAATTTCGGGATGTGAATGGAATAACCTACCAGATGCACCGACTGTACGTATGTACATTTGTACAGTCCCCATTCATGTACAAACGTAAGTTCGTTGTTTGTAAGTTACGTAATTACTCGAACAAAATCGACCAACAAACCAACTCGTTAAAGGTCAGCGTAAGTCACTGCGTTCAAATTAAAACACGCATTAACATGAACTGTTATACTCAGCATTTAAAAGTGTCTTAGTTTATATAAAGAAAATCAAAATAATTCATAAAATAGAGGCTTTTCACACCAATGTGAAATTACGCAAAAAGGTTTTCAGCAGTTCAAAAGAACAGAGTTGGAGTTGATTCAATTTTTTTCGTTTTTTCCATACAACTCGTTGAAGGGCAGAGCACGTCATTGTGTTCAAATTAAAACACGCATTAACATGAACTGTTATACTCAGCTAAAAAGTGTTTGGGAATTTTTTTCGTTTCTCGGAGACAAAACAAAGAATTTCATAGAATATAGATTTTTTCACACTATGTAGTTTGAAATTATTGCAAAAAGGTTTCAAATAAACGTAAAGAGTGTGAGTTTTTTATTTTTTGCTTTACATAAAACTCGTTAACGGTTAGCGCAAATCAATGCGTTCAAATTAAAACACGCATTACATGAGCTGTTATATGTACTCACATTAGATTATTTATTCTGTTAGGTAAAAAGTACGTTTTTTTTTCGGTGATTAATCTAATTTTATGTTTTATGTCACATAATTGAAGAAAAAGGCTTTCCGCTAATAAGTCAAATTGGCTTTCTTTTAAAAATTTTCTTTTGTTTTCGATAAAAAAATTCATTATGCGACTAGGCGAGTCATATTCTATGTTTTTGTATTTTTAATTTCAAAAAGGTGATTTTCTTAAAATACTGTCATTTTTTGATTAATAAAATTGAAACTGAATTTTGTTCGCGTTTCGAATAAAAGTGTGATACCTCTTTTTCCTGGATTTTCACTGTTGATAAATGTGTCGTTTAAGATTTTGAGCTTTGAGACGTTTCGGTATGTTTGAAATATTCTTCAAAAAATTCCATGAGATATCCGAACTTAAAAACAATTTCTTCATTGGATATACAACTTTTAAACCAAAATCATCTCCGTATCATGAAACTCTGACAGAGGTACAGTATAATCTGTTCAGTGACGAACGAGCTACCATCCAAAGGGAGGGGAATTTTGTAGAAGAGGCGGGAAACGACAATTTTGAGACCATTTTACCTACACCTTAAGAAAAAAAAATTACTTTTTGAAACAGTCAAAGAGGGGGGAATTCCACTTTACCCTCCTCTTCTCGTCCGCTAGTGAATCTGTTGACCGATCGATCCGGGGTTTTCAAAAAAATCGAACAAAATGTAAAATGAACGGATTTAACGCAATTTCTGTTTTTCGTTTCTGTCGGGTCGGGCAGGTTTAAGTGGTATCACATATCATCACCGTTCAAGCGAAATTAGTAGCTACGTCAATTCAAGTTCACGGTAAACAACAACAAGCTGTGTCGGTAATTTAGCCAGTTGGCCATGTTTTGGTCGACGCTCAAGCTCAGTTATTAACATGGAGTGTAGTCGAATTTTTTGGTTATGACTTTTTTGGGAACTTTTTTTCTGTGTGAAACTTTTCCCTCACCCAGATATTGGCGATCGAAAGCAGCAATTTGGGGTTGATGAAAAGGTTTTACACACAAAAGAGTTTCTAAAAAGAGTCATAATCACGGGGTGAGGGAAAGGTTTCACACAAAAAATGTTCCCAAAAAGTCGTAACCAAAAAATTCGACTATACATGTGTAGCCCATTCACCTAGCGAGCGAGTAAAGAACGACCTATTTTTGTTTAATCTAATGTGAGTGAAAATTGTAGATACTTCATTGGAATCAGCTGGACTATCGAATTGAACTGTCAAGCAGCGGATGAGGTAATCCCTCAACTCTGAAAACGCGATTTATTATTATTATTATTGAGTTTTCTTGTGTTGCAAAATCACAGGTTTTTACGTTTGTTATCAATCATTTTAGGTTCTTTTCCAAATCAAAAATGCGCGTACCCTGCCTGATGAAGTTCGCATCCAATTACTCTACTTGACCACGTAAACACCATGAAATACAATACTTCATTGGAATCAGCTGGTCTATCGATCGTAACGATCAGGCCAAGGATGAGCGAATTCTTCAGAACGGTGGAATTTCCTCACATCAGAAGAGAAAACAAGAGAGGTTGCCAATCGTATGTTCCCACTAAAAGTCGGTACTACAGCGTCATTCGTCACTTATTCATTTTTTTGGCCGCATAGTCCAGTGATTAGGGTGGCCGACTTGCAATCTTGAGGCCCAAGTTCGAAACCTATCGAAGACAGATCTTGACGTTTATCTCTGTGGAATCTGCCATCACTAGCGGACATGAGAAGAACGGAAAAGTGGAATTCCCCCCTCTTTGGCGGTTTCTAAAAATAGAGTTTGTTCTCTAAGGTGTAGCTAAAATGGCCTATTTATTGCAATTCCCCCTCTTTGGAGAGATTCCCCTCCCTTCGGAGGTTTTTTTCGTCCGCCAGTGCCTGTCATTAACCGTCAGCATATCCAACCTCTCTGACCAATACAAAAACACAATTCTTTTATTAGCGTGCCAAACATATTCGGTTTAAAATAATAAAAAAAACTCTTAAAAAATTTCAACGATTTGACGTAAATCATTTCAAACGTTCCGAAAACCAATGCGCGTACTTTGATTACGTATGTATGTATCATGAATTACATACATGAACACTGTAGTTTAAATGAGCCATGATATCAATTCGAACGGTCAACCATTGGGTGATGGCATTCTTCAGAACGTTGAAATTACTGTAAAAGAGTGGGGTTGAAAATTTTTTGACGCAGGTTTTTACGACTTGTCATCAATCGTTTTGAATGTTTTTTTCCAAATTACAAATGCGTGCATTTTGATGACGCACGCACTTGCGGACGAGAAGGGGGGGGAAAGTGGAATTCCCCCTTTTTGGCGATTTAAAAAAGTAGAGTTTGTTCATGAAGGTGTAAGTAAGATTTGCTTAATTTCTGTCTATTCTCTTTTTTTTGTTAAGATTCTCCTCCGTTTGGAGGTTTGGCTCGTCCGCCGGTGCAAGCATGATAGTCAATACCATAAACACACAGAGTTCATTTGATCGATCTCAATTCGAATCAAATTTATTCAGTTGTTATGCCATAATAACAAAGTAGTATACCAAGTCACAAATAGTGAAATAACGGTCATCCGATTTACATCCGATAACAATCACTGATCATTAACGTTCTCGAATGATCTGAACTGCCATGTCATGTCTGCCATTGCTTGTCACTTTATTCTATCTCTCTGACCACAACGAAAACACCATTCTGATTTGGTAAAAGTGTGCCCTGTTTACATTTACATGTTTTTCATCAATTATTGTGAATCTCTTCCAAAACACGAATGCGCGTACCTTGATGACGTGCGCATTCATGTACCTCGTGTAAATACCATGGTTTTGATAATCAATCATTTAAGTCAGCTGTGCTATCGATCTGAATTGAAACAGGCATGTAATTTGTCCGTCAATTTATTCAACCTTTCTAGCGACCTCGAAAAAAACTATTCTGATATTGTATTAGTGTGCACTGTGCAAAATTTTATGTTCTTCATCAATTGTTTTGAATCTCTTTCAAAACACGAATGCGCGTACCTTGATGACGTGCGCATTCATGTACCTCGTGTAAATACCATGATTTTTTTAATCAATCATTCAAGTCAGCTGTGCTGTCGATCTGAACTGAAACATGCATGTAATTTGTCGGTCAATTTCTTCAACCTCTCTAGCAACCCCGAAAAAAACTATTCTGATATTGTATTAGTGTGCCTTTTTATTACTTGTTCTTCATTAATTGTTTTGAATCTCTTCCGAAACATGAATGCGCGTACCTTGATGACGTGCGCATTCATGTACCTCGTGTAAATACCATGATTTTTATAATCAATCATTCAAGTCAGCTGCGCTGTCGATCTGAACTGAAACATGCATTTATTTTTGGTCCGTCAATTTATTCAACCTCTCTAGCGACTTCGAAAAAAACTATTCTGGTATGGTATAAGATGGTGCTTTGTTCAATTTTACATGTTCTTCATCAGGTGTTTTGAATCTCTTCCAAAACATGAATGCGCGTACCTTGATGACGTGCGCATTCATGTACCTCTCGTAAATACCATGGTTTTGATAATCAAGCATTTAAGTCAGCTGTGCTATCGATCTGAACTGAAACATGCATGTAATTTGTCCGTCAATTTAACTTCACCTACATAAGTTAGATAGCAACTTTTTTTCTAATAAATTTGTTATATTTTCTAATTTGTTACTGAACTACCATTCTACTACACAAACTAATTTTATACTTATTATTCAACCTCTCTAGCGACAACGAAAACACTATTCTGATATTGTAGTAGTGTGCACTGTGCAAAATACCATGTTTTTGCTACTCTGCAAAAAAATTTAAAATTCTTCAAAATTGGCAGTTTTTTACGCTTCTACCTACACCTTAGAAGATAAAATCACTTAAAAAAACGCCAAAATGGGAAGCTCCTTTTTCCCAACGCTACTCGTCTGCCAATTAGAGCCATTTGACTGTGCTGTGTTTCGAAATTGCCACATGTGGATAAAAAATGATTTTATTTACTGGCGGTGGCGAGTCATTTTATATTTTATGTGTTTACAGCATTATTGGCAGGCGGTTATACTGAGAAATAAGTTTCAAGTTTCAAGTTTCATTGTCTCGCATATAATCGATCTTACAGATTACAAATAACAAAATACATTGAAAAAAAATTTAAAAAAAGAAAAAGGATTTTACTCTGTTTTTTGTGTTTCTAAAGTTTTTTAGACAAGTGTTTTGCAATACAGTGTCGAAAGGATGGATAGACTCAAAGATACGTTGAGTTCTATTGAGTGCAATTTCCATATAAAATTTTACCGAACGTTTTTCGATTACAAGATACGATGACGAGCTATAAATATTCATTTATGTGAAAATTGAAAAACCCTAAAACTGAACTTTATGTGAAATTCTGTGGTTTTGCTGAATGAAAACGTGCATTTCAATACAAATTCCCACCGAACTGTGCAAAATTCGCCTAACATGCGAACAAAATGTGTTCGTATAAATATTTTAACGAAAACATGATTATTTTTTCGCACTGCACGTAATATATTATATTCATGTAATAATGTAAAACTGATAACCGGATTTTCAGATTTTGTTGTTCGTCGGAACATTACGTTTTTAATGGAACCATTTTGTTTTTAAAATGAAAAAACTCAATAAAACAGCTTGTTCAAGGTGTCTTGTATTTTTAAAAATAGGTCATTAAACTCGTTAGCGCAACGTTCTTATCTTATCCAAACGTCATGTGGAAAAATCTCATAAACTTGAATGCGCGCCAAAATCAGATTTGAATTTGAACTACGTGGCAATTTTTTTTGAGGAACAAGGATCCCTGAATAGACCATATTACATAAATTTGATTTCAATAAGTTTTATAAAATGTTTTTAAACCAGCGGCGATGGTTTAGCGTTTTAAAATGATTGAAAACGGCGATAAACGCCTTCGCACTAGCGTTGTTGTTGTTGTTGTTGTTGTTGTTGTTGTTGTTGTTGTTGTTGTTGTTGTTGTTGTTGTTGTTGTTGTTGTTGTTGTTGTTGTTGTTGTTGTTGTTGTTGTTGTTGTTGTTGTTGATGTTGTTGTTTTTTTTTCATACTGCATAACGTATTTTGTTTCTCTGCTGTATTTTTATAATGCTAATGAAGGTTTTATAGGATTGTATGTTTCTTAGAAACTATTTTTCTTATAACATTTTGCATGAATGATTAACTAGAATCAATATTTCAAAATATACCAAAAACTCACCAAGAAAACTTCACGCATGGGCCAACATGGCCCAATGCTTGGTCCAACTTTGGACCAAGGTTTATTGGATCAGCGACTGTAGAAGGTGTAAAGAACGTTAGGTGAAAACTGTTTTTCCCAATCAAACAAAAGTTCCCATATTTTGCACTCATAAAAACCTCTCTGTTAAATAGAACATGTCCTACAAAAGTTGATGAAAGTTTCTGAACTTTTACGTAAAAGATCTAAATCTTTGACCCAGTCAATCGCGGAGAAGATTGCTATCTTGATCACAATTTTCGATTTCTAATAACAGTAAATAATAACTGTTATATAATGGAACTTGTTATTAAAATATTTAACTGTGTAATATAACTTTTAATTAATATTTGGTTTATTTTCCATCATACTTTCGTCAAATATCTGTTATAGAAGTCGGAAATTTTCCCCGGAACTCTTGTGTCATGAAAAAATATCGCAAGAGCTAAAAATTTGTGTCATCATGAAAACGTTTTTTTTCTGTCTTTTTCAATCGAGTTTTTTGTTGGCCAAAGACCATAAAACGGTCTTGAAATCTGTTTTGCTGTGAAAATTCTCGCAAACACACATAAAATAACCCGGCAAATCAAACCGAAACGAATCGAAATGAAACGAAACGGGGCGGTGCGACATTGAACTCGAAAACCAGCTTTTTCGTTTCGATTTGTGTGGCGGAATAATAAAAAAAAATTCGGGAAAAACACATCTGTGCCAAGTTTTGAAATAAAATTAAAGTATTTCATTATTTATAAGATTCATTCTGAATTAAAAAAAAATTTCATTTTGAGAGATTTCGGATTTTAACAAAACATTAATCCGCTCACTGAAACCAATTGTGCTCCCGCTGTTGCGTCGTCACATGCAATTTTGACGTTTTTTTCGACCAACGGCCAATGTGTAAAAAATTACGATTACATGAGCGAGCACGGTGAACTTAAAGTGAAAATTTCTGAAAATTTTCTCTAGAACTATGATCAACTTCTGAAATTGATATTTATTATATTTTGATATTATTATCATCATTTCACATAAATTGATCAAAAATAATTTCATGGAAAGTTTCTCGTAAACTTTGTTTACGTTCCCATTACACGGTTTTCCTTCTTATGATTTCTCAGGGCTCGTAGCTTCCTCAGGGTGTCTTGTTATCGAAAAACAATTTTAATTCAATTAACTTTAATTAATAAATAAATTTTAATTTTAAATACATATAATGATTTCGGGTCAGTTTCGCTCGTGTGCGTATTTCGAATGTTGACCAAATGTTATGTGAAAACGCGCCAGTAACATATTCGAATTCAAACTGCGCGCCAAAAAGTTTTTGGCTGACAAGAAACCCTGGATAGGCTATAATCATGAGAAATTGCTGGATAAAATTCCGTCAGACCAAAAAAATCGTCATGATTAATTGGTGGCAATGAAAGCAATTTTCAATGGTTTTCTTTCAATTATTTTTCATTCTTTTGTCTTCCCATGCCGATTTAGAAGCAGATCTTGATTTATTTTTGTTAGTAGGGCAACTTCTGTAATTAGAACCAATATGAAGTTTTTTCATGTCTTTTTCTTTAAAAGTTTAAACTTTTGTGCTGTGAACTGACAAGGTTTTTACTCATAACATCGCGAATTGCCTCCATCGCTGTCCGCTGAACGGGTTCCACAAATGCGTGTGAATTAAAATCATTTTCATTGGCATGTTTTTGCGCGATTTTCCAAATTATTGTGATGCCATGTTCAATTATTTGTCACAAAAAGAGTTCACGCCATGTTTTTGTTCGTGATTTTGAACTTGTAAATTAAATGGTAAGCAAGTTCAATAAGTTTTTCGCGGATGAAACTACATATGTGATCAAAAGTTTTTTTAAAGTTCAGACATATTTTTTTTCTTTGAAAAAAATTATTACCTCTGGTAGGTCTTCGAAAGATTGTGTCTTTGAGAAATGAGTAGCGATGAAAAAGCCTCATTTGTTGACTAAAATGTACAAACTTGTTTTTTTTCTATGGCTTTTCGGCAAACTCAAAAACGCAGAAATATTGTCGACTTGATAGTTCTGGTCAAATGACCAGTGTTGACCAGTTTTGGTTGAACTTTGCACTTTGAACTTACACACGAAATTCAGTTAGTTTCATGAATCTAAACTTTCTAGTTTTCTTCCAATGACTATATTTTTGGTTCTATAGTCACTTTACTGTTTCATTTGTGTCATTATGAAAATTGATAATTATGATTCAATCATAATTTTTTTACTCACTCACTCACTCACTCACTCACTCACTCATTCACTCACTCACTCACTCACTCACTCACTCACTCACTCACTCACTCACTCACTCACTCACTCACTCACTCACTCACTCACTCACTCACTCACTCACTCACTCACTCACTCACTCACTCACTCACTCACTCACTCACTCACTCACTCACTCACTCACTCACTCACTCACTCACTCACTCACTCACTCACTCACTCACTCACTCACTCACTCACTCACTCACTCACTCAC
>OZ038447.1:27469253-27484253 GCA_964036265.1 Daptonema setosum | reverse complement strand
CTACTCTTCGTCTCCTAATCAATCCTTCATTCTCTATTTCCTGTCCACCTATACACCAACACCAACAGAACCATTCTTTATCAGTAACGCTATTGAAAACTTTTAGCACCCGTGTAAAACAACATTGCAAAATAACTAAACTTTTTTTGCCCGAAATGTTTGGCCAACGTGTGAGAGATGATGATACGTAAAAGTTTTCATTGATGAAACATCATATGATTTTTGTAATTTTCCATTTGGAAAATAAATCCACGTTACCATGCTGTTGTGACTTCATTTCAAAGTCCTTACTGTATGTACCTGAAAAATCTGAACTTTATATTGTTTTATACTGAAAAAACGTGCTGTACAGTACATATGTAGTGTCATATTATTATTCATTTATTTAGTTTATTTGTCTTATTAATTACTAAGACATTGTTAGCCAATATCAAATTAAATATTTAATTTCAATACTTTTTATCTCTACTAAGAGAAACTCACGTGTGAATTATCATAAAAAAATTTTTAATCGAGTTGCACCAAATGTAAACCTCATCAAATTCGTGTCACCAATTTAATGTCTTTTAATCAATTACAAACGCAACAGTAGGCCGCATTTTCACAAACATGGGATTACATGAAATTGCTTGTTGGCTTGATGTTTACACAATCAAACCAGTTCCCTTAAATCAATAGTTAATGGAATTTAGCCAGAGGAACCACGGTAATTCAAATTAAAATATCCTTTATGTCAGTAGTAAAATTCCGATAAACAGGTCTCTCTGACGCAAGAAGCGCACCTACGCAAACGGCTATGGCTAAGTCATTATTACGACCTTCTATTGTTCCTGCGCACATGTGAAACATCATAAAACATTGGTAACCATTTTACAACGAAAGTTGAGCGGTTAACTTTGGGCTTTTTTCAAACGGATTTTCATTTTTTATCTGAGGGAAGCGAATTATTATAGAATAAAGATAATGAATAAAGTTGCACTTTGAAAGCTACCACTAATGTTTCACATATAGGGTGTCCCACATAACTTGCAGCATTTCGATCAACCAATATATTTTTTGTTGGGATGTTAACATAATGAGTATTATATCATCAGATAGCATAGTCTGATGTTTTGTTTGCCGTGTGTTGAGGGTTCAGATATGGCCATTTTCATGAAAGTAGTCGAAATCGAAAAAAATCGAAAAAATATTCCTAATTGAGTTTTGAATTTTTTCATGATTTTTCATTGTAAATATTTGATAAAAAAAACTTATAAAGATCTGAAATCACTAAAATAAACAAAGAAAAGAAATTTTTCATCGATCCACAAAGTTTCGAAAAGTTTTTCCAAAAAAGTGCACATTACCGTATCGGTCACGTTTCAGGACTGCCGCTCAGTTGGGATGAGTCGCTTTTCGAAATGCGCCGAGATTGGTGAAACCAAGTATTATAAACTGTAACTTTTTGCCTCTGATTTATTTTAGTACCTGTATATTTCCGTTATTTCAATGATACGTTGAAATTTTGCGCATTCAAAGTCAGTTAAAAACAAAAATTAAAGTTGTAAATGACTACTTTCAGGAAATGGGCTGTATTTCAAGCTGCATAATAGGTTTGAATTTCCAGTATGCGGCAAACAAAACATCAGACTATATGCTATCAGATGATGCACAACAAAAAATTTGGCGGTTGATTAGAAGAATGCTGCAAGTTATGTGGGACACCCTATACATGTTTCCCATTGTTCAAATGGACTTACTATACATAAACCATATTTATAATGAGTTTGAATGAGTATAGCATTTTCGTTTGAAGACAGATTTTAGAACACCATGATTTTCTTCACCTTAGTGACTATTTTCTACGTTAGTAAGACTTTTCCCAGTCATTCAAACAAATGCAATGCCATTAAGGAACCAGCTTGTTTAAACAGGATAATCGTCCACTCTCAAAATCCGTGTGTCCGTGATCAAGTACTGTGTTTTTTCCGTATCTATATGTAGGTATAATAATGACGAGTTAAAATGAAGTGCCATTAAGGAACCCGCTTGTTCAAACATGATAATCGTCCACTTTCAATTACTGTGTGTTTTCCGTATCTATGTGTAGGTAAAATGACGAGTTAATATGAAAAACTATCAGTCCATGCTTTCACTGACAGGACGAGTCAGATCCCCGAAGGGAGGGATTTTTTTCAAAGTGGCTGATTGGTTAGTAATTCATAAGTTTTATCTACATCATGAGGAACAGACTCTACTTTTTGAAACCGCCAAAGAGGGGGAAAGTTCACTTTTCCCTCCCCTTATCGTCCGTTAGTACATGCTCCAACCGTTAAATGCTCTAAATTATTATTTTTATCACGTGTAAACGATACTTATTTCACTTGTCCCAATAGGACCGACCGGATTTACTTGCTTCGTGATCTAGTTTGCCAAAATCAGCCAAAGTTTTCTATTTTGCTTTCACTTATTCAGAGTACGTCTAACGGCTCAGTATAGCATATCCGTGGTTTCTGGTTATTTCGAAGGTTTCATATCAGATTTTAGCGCGATTTTTCTATTCCGAGTTTTTTACTTCAGTTTCGGACAACATGCTGGAAAAATTCTTGCAAACGTGAAAAACGGGTACGTAGACATTACTTTTGCCTCCATCCATCTATCACCGTGCTATACAACACAGTAATGGGAAATCTCAGGATATTTCCAAATTTTTCCATTTTGTCAAATTTCTTTTCCATCATATTGGTCATCATGGTTTTCGTTATGATACATGATGACATGACAATTAGTCACTGTCACAAACCAGAGTCGACACAAATAGTTTGTAGTCGGTTTCTCAGAACTCTTAGTTGACGTTACTTTTAGTTGACGTTACTTTTAGTTGACGTTACTTTTAGTTGACGTTACTCCGTCATGCCGGGTTTTCTCGTTACTCACATAGTGCAAGACGCAAATTTCCAACCCAAAATTTTTCTTAGAATTTCTCTCAAACACACAAATTTCGTTAGTGCATACAAAGATTGGTAGCCACTGAAATATCACCGCTGCGCGGGCCTAACGCGCTTGTCCTCGCTCGTGTTCGGACAAGCCAGCCTCACGATAGGTAATCGGGGGTTAACAGACAGTAAAACTTCATATAGGAAATTTTTTTAGTGATAGAAAATGGCGTTCAGAAAATTTTATAGAAAATTTTATGGGGTTTGGAATTTTGCGTTTTAGGCACACAGTTTGAGTTCAAATCTGTTTTTGGCGCAAATTCTTTTCAGACATTTTGACGTTTGAACAGCATAAGAAAGGTAAGGAAGGCTATTTTTTTACAAAAACCTTGACCAAGCTAAAGCAAGACGTATAATCATGTTTTATACACATAATCATAAGCACAATCATAGTGTTCAAAAACAAGCTAAGAAGGCCCTAAAATGATACAATTTATTGAATGACAGAAAAAACGTCAAGTGATCTCTTTCTTTCCTTGGTGTAGCCGCGGTAATAGTAACTGAAGTCCATCAATTTCGAACCACCCTGTATCTGTAGATCGTTCGTGGTCCTACAGCGAAAATCATTCAGTCATCTGGCCATGTTTCCAGCCTGTTATGTCGTGACGAGTTTCTGGTTCTGGTTTGACGCTAACTAACGCTTTACCATTCCACCTGCGGAGCTGACTCTTTAATTTTGGCTTGACGGTTAACTGCCGTAGTTAACCTATTGAACGTAGACTACACATATTCCAAATCAAAATACATGAGATTCCATCTAAAACGACAAACTTCAACTAATGACTTAAAACAGGATGTCGCTCAATTGTTAATTTGTGATTAAATTAAAATAAACAGGTTATATGATTAATCATTAGGATGTGGAGTCTGTCTTTTTGGTTATAGGTAAACAGTAAATTGACTCTCAATGACTCTCATATTTTAAAGATAACTCTGACGACTCCCATGTTTTAGCGATAACTCCGATGACCCCCATGTTTTAGCGATAACTCCGATGACTCCCATGTTTTAGCGATAACTCCGACTCAACTCTCGGGTTTTAGCGGTTTCTCCTACTCCTTTGTCTGTCGCCCGCGAAGTTACCTGCATCACTGACTTCCATTAGCGTCAGATCAACACTGAGTCTACCGTTTCGTTTTAATTTACTCGTTAACCGCGGAAAGTTTTTATAGCTCTTGTACAAAACCGTTCTAGTCACCGGCCGAAATTAGGCCAACACCACCACGCCCAATAGTTAGACGCATTAGCGGACGAGAAGAGGAGGAAAAAGTGGAATTTCCCCCTCTTTGGCAATTTCAAGAAGACGTGAAAAAAGCTTGATTTCTGCTAATTTTAAACCCTATCTTTGAAGAGAGTCCGCTCCCTTTGGAGGTTTGGCTAGTTTTGCCGATGGTTCAACGAGTTTGTAGAGGGTTAAAGAAATCGTGGCAAAAAGGTTGTAATGGCTTTTTAATAGGTGTTCTTATGAGTTTCATTTGGGCAACCACCACTTTTACGACTTCACTTGGGTCGATCTAGTTTGAGAGAGTTACTTACCGTTCGGCCGGAATACTTATATAAAAAATAACAGATGTTCCTTGCTCACAGATTTGATGAATTCCCATCTTGTCTCATGCAATCATCTACTTTCTGCTCACTGTCTACTCTTCTAGACAATGTCACCTTCTCGAAGCTGTGCTTTTTTTCTCACCTGTCCCGAAAACTCATCAACGACTACGTTAGTGTCTTGACATGGTGCCTTACTGTACATCCTGTTCAGGGTTATTTTTACTCGAAAAAAGTTTCCGGCACACAATTGAAATTCAAGAATGTTATATTTTTTTGAATTAAATTTTTTTTGAAAAATTCTTTTTTTTTTTACCAAATTTGGATCACATGCAAATCATGCACCTCTTTCATGATATATGTACAAGGTAACGTGTCAATGAAACAATTTTTGATAGCAAGAAGCCGGATCAAGCTAGGTGGGTTGTGCTTGCTCACATAGTATACTAACGTTTCTGGCATGTGAAGATTGATTATTAGTTAGAACACACACTTTGGTAAAGTTTATCTGGACACGAGATCAGTTAAAGTAGACACGGTCAAGTCATGGCAGTTAGTACTAGTCAGTGCATTGCGTGCCTATTCTTTAAAGTGCTTAACAGAGTAATGACTTAGTAGTTTTCACTTAATAAATATAGTTAAACTGTGTGAGTCACGCGTTTCCATATTGCCTGATAGTTCCTCGTAGTCTTTCTAATTTATAGTGCATTTCGATTATATGCCGAATGACTGTCATTCTAACCCTCAGGCAGTTCCATTCTTGACTCGGCACATAACCTTTCTATAATTAAAGACATTCCCTTTTAAATAAGAAAGTAAAAAAATATATACAAAAATTATCTTCAAAACAATCGACCAGACTAAAAGCACACTTGACATTTACAGGCAGGCTCAATTTCTCGTTTTCTCCCGAAAGAATACAGAGCCAATTCATAGTCAAGGGCAACTCTTGGTTCTGAAAGTAAACTTGTTCAGGCAATAAGCACTCGTCAATCAACCCCTCAACAAACAACCTCCTCAAACGAGTCAACAAACGCCATGCTTCGACAGACTAAAATTTTTTTCGGAGAGCTGTCTGTCTTTCCATTTGTTGTCTGTCTGTCGCTCAACATCATTTATGATTTCCATTATTAGCATCAAGTTCACTGCGTTTTTCTATTCATTGAAGTCTATAAACCAGTGCCACTAGATGGCGGTCGAGCTAATTCTCCAAAGGAAGGGGAATTTCATCAAAGAACGGGGTATTCGCAGTTTTCAGGCCATTTTACCTACACCTTAGGGAAGAAATTGTTTATTTTAGAACGCCAAAAAGGAGGAATTTCACTTTCCCCACCCCATCTCGTCCGCTAGTAGTGTCACTAATCGGGCGCAATAGCGCCGAGTCAATTATACACGAAAGTTCGGCGCGGCTGCGCAACCACGTCGAAACGAAATATGAAAGGTGAACAACCACGTCGAAACCAGGTGAAAAAAACATGTTACGCGCACTCTCACTTTCTAAACGCAACGAAAGTTCTCTCAGCCCGAATTGACGCTAAACTGGTTTGATTGCACCTCATATGTCAAGGTTTTTTTACGTGAATTCATTTTATGTATTTGCGTTTACGCACACACACATACGCAACTAATATTACTTTCTCAAGCGTAGTTACGTGTGAAAGGTGAGCATGGACAAGTACATTGTCACTGACCAACCCAATGTCAGAGGTTAGAGTCTAGAAGCTGGCTGACATTGAATACGTAACAATACGTGGAAAGACGGTTCAGCCGCTTTCGATGAAAATTTTACATATTTTTTAACGATAACTATAACTTTTTGAACATTTTGAGTAGTGGAAAAACCACGAAAAATTGCGATAGAACAGGAAAAAAATTCAAGCCAACTTTAGTTTTTCTCGGCTCGATTTCAGTGTTTGCTCAAGTTATCATTATTCTTATTTCCCCTTCTTATAGATCATTTCATTTAACTTCGAGTTCACTGAAAAGTTTCAAGTCGTCATCCTAAAAAAACTTAGTGGGACCTCCTACGATTTGTTGCAGTCGCGCAAAAACCACAAGACATCTTTTATTTAGTCATTCTTTACGCGCAACCAGAATCATCGATCAAGTTGCGGTCTCATTAAGTAGAAATGCCACACGGTCTTTTGGTCTTTAAGTAAGCCATTAAATGTCCCGAAGTCCGTCAGTCTTGTGACATTTAAACGGGCCGATATAAGAGCGTCAGATTATTACGTCTTCAGACATGACGAAATACTTCCTCTGCCGCCGAGCAAATTTTATAGCATTTATCGTTGTGCTGGAATCAGCTTCCAAACTTTGATGTATAATACACTGAGCTTACGCAAAACTTGGGCACTATACTTAATTGATACTTCGATCATATCTGACTATTCAACACCAATATCTCTGCATCCACTTAAAATATCCTGCAAGATGTTGTTCCTCCATACATATGACCTTTTTACTGATAATGCATTACACAAGGTCAGAATTACAAACTTTCATATTTCATTTGTGATTACCTCCACACACGTTTGTCATTTACAACATTATGTTTTGCCACTGTATTTTCTATTACCACTAATCAGTCATCATTATTTACTCAGTACGCGCGCGTAACCAGTTTCAAAACATCATCAACCCGACACCCATACGGGGTGTGTAGAATCAATACCCCAGCTGCGCTGCGAGTGCGCGCGCGCACAGACGGCGGTGAAGTCGCCAAAAAAAATCGAGTAGAAAGCACGAAGTACAAAAATCAACTTCGGTGCGTTGGTCTGTCCGATTGACTGACTGACCAGCGGAGAGTAGTTACCGACTTACCGAGCGAAACCGTACGCTTAAGCGTAATGGTGGTGTGGTTAGCGAGTAACACGTTACTCACGTGTCTAACTTGTTGCTATCGGTTTCTCCGACTGGATGAATCGGCCAAACTGTCGAGTACAGTGCTGGGAAGTAGTAGTTCTGTTGTTATTCTGGTTGTTTTCGGAACTCGTCTCACGTATCCATCGGTGCATAGCGCACCTGTCAGAGTTGTGATTTCTGTTCCGTTCTTTTTTGGCTCTCGTTGACGCCACTGAGTCATTCGTGAATCAAGCTTAAAATCGTGAACACCTTTTATTGGTTCTTTGAGCCCGCGGGCAACTTCGAACCGAGGTGCGAACCTGTAACGCCGCGCGAATCAGACGCCCGCCGAAGGATGGTGTTGGGAAGATGATGTTCTGTCTGAGTATACTTACCTTCTTACTGTACATTTACCTGGACTACGTCAATGCTCAGATCAACAACAACAATGGTCCGTCAACTCAGATCAACAACCACAACGGTCGACACGGTTTGAATAGAACTGCCACGCAGAAAACGTCGACCACAATTTATTAACCAATTGATCGTCAAGTAACAACGACAGCACACTGATCTCAACACTTCAAACCAAAAAATTTTATTTTGAAATAGTGAAGCATACATCGTTAACGGAGTAATGCGACAAGGAGTGCAGAAAAATTAAATCTCCGTCCACACCCCACTTAAAACACTAGCCGTCCCGCCGTGTCGCTCGTAATGCGTCTGTCGTCATGGACATCCAGCAGCACCTCAGTGGTCAGCCAATGTCTATTAATACTGCTCAGCATCCATCACACCGTCAGAGGTGTTCATGGACAGAATCTATTAAATCGAGGAGCCGGACCTCCTGGACTCACTCCGACGTCAGATACGCCAACCGAAGATGACGATTCGGCCGATGCGAGCAAATCGCCGATCGATTGGACGACGGGCAACCAGTTGACGAGACAATCGTACGACTACGTGGAGGTGGTCGTTCAGCTGCCGACGAACAACGAGACGTTGGCGCGGGAGCTGGCGCTGCGGCACAACCTCATCTATCAGGGCAAAGCAAGTTTGTTTGTGCTTTCAACCGAGAACAGGTGCGTAGGTTAGTGCTCTGAGACAAAAACACCCGGTAAAGGTACGTCGTTTCGTCATTTGTTTTTTGAAATCACCGAGTAGATTTTTCGTAATTGTATCAAATTATTGGAGCTTTTGCAGATGGTCTTGTATGATAAGCCAACCATTGAGATTTTTCGTATGTTTAAAAACGGCATTGGCGAACAATATAAACGTCAAACCCTCAAATCATTATTTTAATTGACTGTGATAGTTTTTAGGATTTTTCCACAGTTTGAGGTTTTTCAATTAGCGTTCAAGTTGTGAAATTGGCTAATTGATTATCAATTGATAAAAAAAACTGATGTTCCATTATTGTTCGCCAACGTCAATCATCATCTCCATATCGATAACGTCGGTTGTTCTCTCAGGTCGGCGATTTATCGGGTCTGTACTTACTCGGGTATCCACCAACGGCGTCGAGGGGCCGCAAGAAGCGCAGCGCCACCGTTGCCGAGGTTTGAGTTATTTATCATGTTACTTTGGAACTTTTTTCTTTTATTTTGAATAAAGTTCCACAAACTCGGTTCTCTGATTTGTTTTACAATTATTTTGGTCTGATCATTTTGTGATGTACATATTCAAAAACTTATCCAAAACAATAATGAACACCCCCTTTCCCTCAACAAGGAATACTCTACTAGAGAAAAAATTCGCACTTATTTCAAGCTGGCTACATTCAGCATTGTGGTCTAACTTCATCCTCACATCAATCGAAACCCCGTAATCTGACAATAGGGGTGGGCCATTTGGCTCTAAATTGTTAAATCAAACACATGTTTGTTGACCGACTGAGACAGGTTTTCATTCAACCAGGTTCTTGACACTTTTGTTAACACCTTGTTAATGCGTTCTTGAACGCAGTTCGTTTAACAATTATCTATCTAGACAAATCATATTGTTCTGTTTGTTAGCTTTAGTAAACAAACAGTATTCTGCTGCCAAAAAATGGCGAACTGGTTCTGCGAGCATTTCAAGGATGATCTCGAAAATTCGGATATTATTCCGCCTATATTAAAATACTAGTTTTACGGGGCTACTCGATGTCTTATTTACCAACCAGTGTTGACGACATACATCGGAAGCTAGTTATTCAGGTACTTAAGTGCTAATAGTTTTCTTGCTTATTGCTTTAACGGAGGGGAGTTACAAAAGTAATGATCAGTCAAAACTGTTCACACAAAACGTAAAACACTGTAATTGATGGAAGGTAATAATAAGAGAGGGTGGTGCAAGATTCTACGCTGAATGTAGAAATCTTTTGTCTGTTCACATATTAAGGGGATTATACGAATTTATTAAAACGCTTAAGAGTAACACATGTAAGACCTCATGATGACGAAATGGGAATAAACTTAAGTAAAACATAGCCAACAGTAATCTCTCTCTTCATAACGCTTACTTTTTGATCGCCATACGTGTGCGATTGCCAGACCTATTTACCGATATCCCCGTGCGCCACACAGCGTCTCTGAAAGTGTTCTCAAGTTCAGCAGAATTTATGTTTACCCAAATCATGTTGAAATGTATAATTTTAAAATCAATTGACTGGCTTATTTCAGCTATCCGTAGAGCCAGTGGTGCTCTGGACGGAGCCACAGCCAACACTGAAGCGAGTGAAGCGTTACGTGCCCAAGACTCGTGAAGATCTCGAAGATGAAGCTACTTCAGCAGGTTCGGTTTGATTGTGATCAATTTTTTGGCTAATCCGCCAATGGTAATTTTCAAATTTTTATCGATGCTTCATGACGCAGTTTTTTTTATCAATTAGTCGGTAGATGAACGTTGATAAAGGGATGTGTGTACCAATAATATGGAACAAAAAGTTAGTCAACTGTTTAGTCTAGTGGCTAGGACTTCAGGCTATCAAAACCTGGCCGGAAATACAGACCCTGACGGTGTTTTCTGACTGCGGCTCGCTGGTCAAGTGGTTAAGGGGCTAGACTCTGAAACCGCCTGGCTGGCCGCACACGGGTTCGAATCCCGGGGGCATATTTCCAGAAACTATAAAGTTTTTTATTTGTTTCCCATTACTGGAAATTCTGATCAATTAAATTTTTTTGCTTCATCATAAAGTTCAGGATATAGAAAACATGTTTCAATAGGTGCCGTCAATTTTTTATTAAGGTTCATTATTTTTTTACGTGTCCGAATATGGCTCCTAGAGAGGGGCTAACGGAAATTAGTAGCTAACGCGCTTGTCCTCGCTATCGCTCGGACAAGCAAGCCTCACGATAGGTTATCGGGGGTCAACGAACAGTAGAACTTCATAGGAACAGTGTATGATCAAAATGAGCCAAAGATAATTCAGTGAGACTCGAACCCGCACCCTTTCGTTCAAAAAATTGTCGCGCTAAACCACTAGGCCACGCCGGCTGATAGTAGGGTGTGCGCACACACGCTATATGTTAGCACGGGTGAGCCAGCACTTTATAGTTTCTGTAAATAAGCATCCCGGGGCCGTCACCAACAAGCCTTATGGCAGTGAAACAGAAGTGTGACCTACTGGCTGATGGTCGTTAAAGAATATGCCTTGAACATCCGATAGAGTGACTTGGAACTTGATTCCATGATATGCCTTATGGCAAGCACCATTCGTGATTGGGACCCAGCGAAGTCTTAATCCGAGTGAGACAACCCAACAAAAAAAAAAAAAAAAAAAAAAACAATGCCTGGCAGTTGGTTCGACCGCTCTGAACCACTGCGAACACACCTTGATGTGTTATTAGTGTGTCTTCAGTAATGCAAAAATCACTGTTGAAAGACGTACTTACATATGTACATATATGTATGTATTATACTGCCATTGGTATCTGTCATACAATCTTTATATAACACACAAATGTCCGTCGCCGAAATAATTTATAAAATCCAGTTCGTGGCCAAGGTAACTTTATGTGTGTCTATGTGTTTTCTGCGCAAATATTTATATTTCAATTTTGTATTCTATATAGTAATTCGATGTCGAAACGACCGCCAATTTGACTCCCTTTCACTGTACGACGTCGCAAACTTCAGCTACAAAAATGTGGGTCCACCAGTTGCACCAGGCGTTGCATTGGGAAAAATACGCATCCAGGCGCTCTGAAAATTCACCCATCACCCCTAGCCCCAGACCCCACCCTACTCAATTTTTAATTCTAAGAACGAAGGTGAAAAAATTTTTCCCCGGCCATCATTAAACTGTTAAAAACTTGCGCCGAGTGACGGCAAAACATACCAACTGTGCAGTGTCTATCAAATACAGAGGACGGGATAATCCAAGTTGGCCGTACGCAGATAGAGGCCAATTAAATGTAGTATATATACATTTACAACAACAACAACAACAATAACAACAATAACAACAACAACTACAACAACAACAACAACAACAACAACAACAACAACAACAACAACAACAACAACAACAACAACAACAACAACAACAACAACAACAACAACAACGCATACTAAAATGTAACTTATCTTGAACTGCAGCTAGAGGAATTTAATTTAAATCGGTGATCTTCAGTCATTGAATTTTTTTATCTGAACAGAAACAACTCACTCATTCACTCACTCACTCACTCACTCACTGCAGTTGTTCGTGTACAGTGCGCTCAATTGGTTAGGCCCCACAAAGATTCATATCACACGTATCCTAAAATGTAATTTATCTTGAACTGCAGCTAGAGTAATTTAATTTAAATTGGTGACTATATAAATCAGATCATGTGGCTCATCATCAGTTATTGAATTTTTTTATCTGAACAGAAACAACTCACTCATTCACTCACTCACTCACTCACTGCAGTTGTTCGTGTACAGTGCGCTCAATTGGTTAGGCCCCACAAAGATTCATATCACACGTATCCTAAAATGTAATTTATCTTGAACTGCAGCTAGAGTAATTTAATTTAAATTGGTGACTATATAAATCAGATCATGTGGCTCATCATCAGTCTTTGAATTTTTTTATCTGAACAGAAAAAACTCACTCATTCGCTCACTCACTCACTCACTGCAGTTGTTCGTGTACAGTGCGCTCAATTGGTTAGGCCCCACAAAGATTCATATCACACGTATCCTAAAATGTAATTTTGTCTTGAACTGCAGCTAGAGTAATTTAATTTAAGATGGTGACTATATAAATCAGATTATGTGGCTCATCATCAGTCATTGAATTTTTTTATCTGAACGGAAACAACTCACTCATTCACTCACTCACTCACTCACTGCAGTTGTTCGTGTACAGTGCGCTCAATTGGTTAGGCCCCACAAAGATTCATATCACACGTATCCTAAAATGTTATTTATCTTGAACTGCAGCTAGAGTAATTTAATTTAAATTGGTGACTATATAAATCAGATCATGTGGCTCATCATCAGTCATTGAATTTTTTTATCTGAACAGAAACAACTCACTCATTCACTCACTCACTCACTCTTTCACTGCGGTTGTTCGTGTACAGTGCGCTCAATTGGTTAGGTCCCACAAAGATTTTTATCACATGCATCCTAAAATGTAATTTATCTTGCACTGCAGCTAGAGTATTTTAATTTAAATTGGTGACTATATAAATCAGATCATGTGACTTATCATCAGTCATTAAATTTTTTTATCTGAACTGAAACATCTTATTCACACAGAAATAGCCATTTGACGACTATATTATGCTGGGTAATATGTTACAACATGTCACAATATATTCGATTTGTCTAAAAATGTGCCCCAGTGTGTTTTGTAATCATACTGATCAATTTTTTTTAGAAAACTTCAATTTAGTATGTGGGTTGAATTACTTCAATTATGTCTGCTACAGTGTACGATCAGGAAAATTTTGGGATGCAGTTTTCATGTGTTGCCTATTCCATAAAAGATGTGCTTACTATAAATATAATTGACAAAACTTTCAAATAAATACGCTCAACACTATCGTTCCGAAGGAACGGGTTGGTGCTAGTTGAGAACTATTGGCATGATCCGAACATGATATGCTTCTGGCTATCACCAATCGTGATTAAAGTTCACCAGTCAGGTACTATTCCGAATAAGACAATCTTAACAACAAAAAACTTCTTTTTTAGCAGATGACGACGTCTCAGCTGATAACTCTGATGAAGACGAAGCACATGTCCGATCGAAGCGATGGTCTTCGTGGCAGATCGATCGATTCAGCGATCCGTTGATGAAAGAACAGTGGTATTTGGTTGGTTCATAATTAACTTTCTTGTGATTAGAAGACTGAGCGTCTAGTCTAACGCGTAAGAAACCAGCCTCGAAAACTTGCGGTCGTGGTTCGAAACCGTACCTCATCATTGACCAAACATGACCATTGCGTTGTTTTCAATGCGTGTCACGGGTTTACACAAGACGATTTTAGTAGCAAGATGCATTGACAAATTTATTAATAAATATCTGTGTCATACACATAGTTGACCGAACTTGTTGATTCTTGTATAAAAAGCTTCAAGAAAATTGAATTCAAAAGCACGTGGCGTTTTTTCGTTGATCATCGAAACGTATTCAATTACTAACCAATTGATTTGCAGTCATCCAGTTAATTCATCGTACCAAACGATAACTGCCTTTCATAATCAACAAAAAATATAACGACATTTTTGTGTTACATGTAAAAATTAAAAATGAAAAAAGCAAAATTCAACTAAACTATCTTTTATTTATCACAAAAAAATAAAAAATGTCAAAATAAACCAATTTTTTTAAAATAATTCAACATTGATAAAAACATTTAGGGCACGGGTGCGGCCGGTGGTTTCACGATGAAGGTAAAGGAAGCTTGGATACTCGGTTACAGTGGGGAGGGCGTGGCCGTTACCATCCTCGATGATGGACTGCAGCGCGACCAGCCGGATTTGTCGCAAAACTATGTTAGTAATTTTTTTATAAATTCATATAAAAAGAAAAAAAATTTGTCGCAAAACTATGTTAGTTTGGTGTTGTGACCTATTGATTACTTATAAATTTTTTTTTATTTTTTCTTCTCACATTTCAAAAAAAAAATTCACACACCATTTGTGTAAGACTTGTCTATAACTGGAAAAAATCGCGCGTGGTATAGTGAGAAACATTTTTTAGTCGTTTTACTCAAGTTTGAATTTTTTATGGTTGGTGATGATTATGGTGAAAGTGCATAAACTGAGAGAAGGTCAGAAGACTAAAAAACTGATGAATTTTATATGGAAACGTACAAATATGGTTAAAATTTGTTGAACAACAAAAAATTATGAAATTGTGAAAGTAAGTTACGATATTTGCTTCATATTAATTGTCAAAACCATACATTCAAATTCAAAACTTCTTAAAAAACTGGAGTTTCAAAAGTTTAATTTACTTAACATTTTAGGATCCACAAGCCAGCCACGATTTAAATGGATTTGATGGTGATCCCACACCACGGAATAATGGCTGGAACCAGTTAGTTACTCACTTACATTACTCTGTCACTCAATAACTCACTCACTAAATAACTCACTCACACACTCACTCACTCACTCACTCACTCACTCACTCACTCACTCACTCACTCAC
>OZ038447.1:27455174-27469053 GCA_964036265.1 Daptonema setosum | reverse complement strand
AAACAGAACAATATGATTCGTCTAGATAGATTATTGTTAAACGAACTGCGTTCAAAAACGCATTAACAAGGTGTTAACAAGAGTGTCAAGAACCTGGTTGAATGAAAACCTGTCTCAGTCAGTCAACAAACATGTGTTTGGATTTAACAGTTTAGAGCCAAATGGCTCACCCCTATTGTCAGATTACGGGGTTTCGATTGATGTGATGATGAAGTTAGACAACAATGCTGAATGTAGCCAGCTTGAAATAAGTGCGCAATTTTTTCTCTAGTAGAATACTCCTTGTTGAGGGAAGGGGAGGGGGGTGGACATTATTGTTGTGGATAAGTTTTTGCATATGTACATCACAAAATGATCAGACCAACATAATTGTAAAACAAATCAGAAAACCGAGTTTGTGGATTTTTTTTTTAAATAAAAAGGTAAGTTCCAAAGTAACATGATAAATAACGCAAACCTCGGCAACGGTGGCGCTGCGCTTCTTGCGCCCCCTCGACGCCGTTGGTGGATACCCGAGTAAGTACAGACCCGATAAATCGCCGACCTGAAGAACAACCGACGTTACCAATGTGGAGATGATGATTGACGTTGGCGAACAATTATGGAACATCAGAATTTTTGTTATCAATTGATAATCAATCAATCGGGGTTTCCGCAACCTGAACGCTAATTGAGAAACCTCTAACTGTGGAAAAATCCCAAAAACTACTACAGTCATGAAAATTATGATTTTAGCGTTTGATGTTCATATTGCTCGCCAACGCCGTTTTTTAAACAAACGAAAAATCTCAATGGTTGGCTTATTATACAAGACCATCTGCAAAAACCCCATAATTTGTTACCATTACAAAAAATCTCCTCGATTTCAAAAAACAAATGACGAAACGACGTACCTTTACCGGGTGTTTTTGTCTCAGAGCACTAACCTACGCACCTGTTCTCGGTTGAAAGCACAAACAAACTTGCTTTGCCCTGATAGATGAGGTTGTGCCGCAGCGCCAGCTCCCGCGCCAACGTCTCGTTGTTCGTCGGCAGCTGAACGACCACCTCCACGTAGTCGTACGATTGTCTCGTCAACTGGTTGCCCGTCGTCCAATCGATCGGCGATTTGCTGGCATCGGCCGACTCATCATCTTCGGTTGGCGTATCTGACGTCGGTGAGAGTCCAGGAGGTCCGGCACCTCGATTTAATAAGTTCTGTCCATGGACACCTCTGACGGTGTGATGGATGCTGAGCAGTATTAATAGACATTGGCTGACCACTGAGGTGCTGCTGGATGTCCATGACGACAGACGCATTACGAGCGACACGGCGGGACGGCTAGTGTTTTAGGTAGGGTGTGGACGGAGATTCAATTTATCTGCACTCCTTGTCGCATTACTCCGTTAACGATGTATGTTTCACTGTTTCAAATTAAGATTTTTGGTTTGAAGTTCTGAGATCGGTGTGCTGTGCTGTCGTTGTTACTTGACGATCAATAGGTTAATAAATTGTGGTCGACGTCGTCTGCGTGGCAATTCTATTCAAACCGTGTCGACCGTTGTGTGGACGTCGTCATTGTTGTTGTTGATCTGAGCATTGACGTAGTCCAGGTAAATGTACAGTAAGAAGGTAAGTATACTCAGACAGAACATCATCTTCCCAACACCATCCTTCGAGGGGCGTCTAATTCGCGCAGCGTTACAGGTTCGCACCTCGGTTCGAAATTGCCCGCGGGCTCAATGAACCAATAAAAAGTTTTCACGATTTCAAGCTTGATTCACGAATGACTCAGTGGCGTCAACGAGAGCCAAAAAAAGAACGGAACAAAAATCACAACTCTGACAGGTGCACTACGCACCGATGGTGACGTGAGACGAGTTCCGAAAACAATCAGAATAACTACAGAACTACTACTTCCCAGCACTGTACTCGACAGTTTGGCCGAGTCGTCCAGTCGGACAAACCGATAGCAACAAGTTAGACACGTGAGTAACGTGTTACTCGCTAACCACACCACCATTACGCTTAAGCGTACGGTTTCGCTCGGTAAGTCGGTAACTACTCTCCGCTGGTCAGTCAGTCGATCGGACAGACCAACGCACCGAAGTTGATTTTTATACTTCGTGCTTTCTACTCGATTTCTTCTGGCGACTTCACCGCCGTCTGTGCGCGCGCGCTCTCTCAGCGCAGCTGGGGTATTGATTCTACACACCCCGTATCGGTGTCGGGTTGATGATGTTTTGAAACTGGTTACGCGCGCGTACTGAGTAAATAATGATGACTGATTAGTGGTAATATAAATTAAAGGGACAAACTTAAGTTGTAAATGACACACGTGTTTGGAGGTAATCACAAATATATTATGAAAGTCTGTAGTTCTGACCTTGTGTAATGCATTACCAGTGAATAGGACATACGGAGGAACCACATTTTTGCAGGATATACATATTAAGTGGATACAGAGATACTGGTGTTGATTAGTCAGATATGATCGAAGTATCAATTAAGTATAGTGCTCAAGTTTTGCGTAAGCTCAGTGGATTATACATCAAAGTCTGGAAGCTGATTCCAGCGCAACGATAAATGCTATAAATTTTGGTCGGCGGCAGAGGAAGTATTTCGTCAAGTCTGAAGACGTAATAATCTGACGCTCTTAGATCGGCCCGTTTAAATGTCACAAGACTGACGGACTTCGGGACATTTAATGGCTTTCTTAACGACCATATGACCGTGTGGCATTTCTACTTAATGAGACCGCAACTTGATCGATGATTCTGGTTGCGCGTAAAGAATGACTAAATAAAAGATGTCTTTTGGTTTTTGCGCGACTGCAACAAACCGTAGGACGTCCTACTTAGTTTTTTAGGGACGAAGACTTGAAACTGATCTACTTTTCAGTGGACTCGGAGTTAAATGAAATCTTTTACCATAAAAGTGGTATTAAAACAATGATAACTTTAGCAAAAACTGAAATAGAAATTGTGCAGAGATAAACTAAAGTTGGCTTGAAGTTTTTATAGGGGTATCCCGCAATTTTTTTCGGGTTCTTCCCCAAAGATTCTACAAGTTTTGATTTTTGTAAAAAAGTGTAAAATTTGAAATCGAAAGAGTCTGAACCGTCTCTCCATGTATTGGTACGTATTCAATGTCTAGCCAGCTTCTAGCCTCTAACCTCTGACATTGGGTTGGTCAGTGACATTGCACTTGCCCATGCTCACCTTTCACACGTAACTACGCTTGAGAAAGTATTATTAGTTGCGTATGTGCGTGTGTAAACGCAAATACATAAAATGACTTCACAAAAAACCTTGACATATGAGGTGCAATCAAACCAGTTTAGCGTCATGTCGGGCTGAGAGAACTTTCGTTGCGTTTAGAAAGTGAGAGTGCGCGTAACATGTTTTTTTTCACCTTGTTTCGACGTGGTTGTTCACCTTTCATATTTCGTTTCGACGTGGTTGCGCAGCCGCGCCGAACTTTCGTGTATAATTGACTCGGCGCTATTGCGCCCGATTAGTGACACTACTAGCGGACGATATGGGGTGGGGAAAGTGGAATTCCCCCTTTTTGACGTTCTAAAAAAAGATTTCTTCCCTAAGGTCAGGTAAAATAGTCTGAAAACTGCGAATACTCCGTTCTTTGATAAAATTCCCCTCCCTTTGGAGGATTAGCTCGTCCGCCATTGAGTGACACTGGTTTATAGACTTGAATGAATAGAAAAAAACGCAGTGAACTTGATACTGATAATGCAAATTATGAATAATGTTGAGCGACAGACAGACAACAAATGGAAAGACAGACAGCTCTCCGAAAGAAATGTTAGTCTGTTGTCGAAGCATGGCGTTTGTTGACTCGTTTGAGGAGATTGTTTGTTGAGGGGTTGATTGACGAGTGCTTATTGCCTGAACAAGTTTACTTTCAGAACCACGAGTTGCCCTTGAATATGAATTGGCTCTGTGAACTTTTGGGAGAAAACGAGAAATTGAGCCTTTTGTAAATGTCTGGTCGATTGTTTTGAAGATAATTTTTGTATATATATGTTTTACTTTCTTATTTAAAAGAGAATGTCTTTAATTATAGTAAGGTTATGTACCGAGTCTAGAATGGAACTGCCTGAGGGTTAGAATGACAGGCTTTCGGTATATAATTGAAAAGCACTATAAACTGAAAAGATTACGAGGAACTATCAGGCAATTTGGAAACGCGTGACTCACACAGTTTAACTATATTTATTGAGTGAAAACTACTAAGTAATTACTCAGTTAAGCACTTTAAAGAATAGGCACGCAATGCGGTGACTTGTACTAACTGTCATGACATGACGTGACCGTGTCTACTTAAACTGATATCGTGTCCAGATAAACTTTAACAAAGTGTGTGTCCTAACTAATAATCAATCTTCATATGCTAGAAACATTAGTTTACTATGTGAGCAAGCATAACCCAGCTAGCTTGATCCGGGCTTCTTGTTATCAAAAATTGTTTCATTGACACGTTATCATGAATGAGGTGCAGAGTTTGCATGTAGCAAGAGTTGATTGAAAAAAAAAATATTTTTTCAAAATTATAATATAATTCAAAATGATTACATTTTTGAATTTCAATTGTGCGCCAATAACTTTTTTCAAGTAAAAATAACCCTGAACAGGATGTACAGTAAGGCACCATGTCAAGACACTAACGTAGCCGTTGATGAGTTCCGAGACAGCTGAGAAAAAAGGCACAGCTTCGAGAATGTGACAATGTCTAAAAGAGTAGACAGTAACCAGAAAGTAGATGATTGCATGAGACAAGAATTCATCAAATCTGTGAGCAACGAAGAGCTGTTATTTTTTATGTACATAAGTATTCGGGCCGAACGGTAAATAACTGCCTCAAACTAGATCGACCCAAGTGAAATCGTAAAATGGTGTTCGCCCAAATGAAACTCATGAGAAAACCCATTAAAAAGTCATTTTACAAACTTTTGCCATGATTTCTCTACTCAAACCATTTACAAACTCGTCGAATCACTGACGAACTAGCCAAACCTCCGAAGGGAGCGGAATCTCTTAAAGAGAGGGCTTAATTAGCAGAAATTAGGGCGTTTTTTCACGTCAAGAAGGAACAACCTTGTTTTCTCGAAACTGCCAAAGAGGAGGAACTTCCACTTTCCCCCCTTTCTTATCCGCTAATGCGTCAAACTATTGGGCGTGGTGGTGTTGGCCTAATTTCGGCCGGTGACTAGAACGGTCATGTACAAGAGCTATAAAAACTTTCCGCGGTTAACGAGTAAACTAAAACGAATCGAGAGACTCAGTGTTGATCTGACGCTAGTGGAAGTCAGTGATGCATGTAATTTCGCGGGCGACAGACAAAGGAGTCGGAGAAACCGCTAAAACACGAGAGTTGAGTCGGAATATCGCTAAAACATGGGAGTCATCGGAAAAACTGCTAAAACCTAAGAATCACCAGAGTTATCACTGAAAACATGAGAGTCATTGGAGAATTCACTGAGACATGAGAGTCATCGGGGAGTCGCTAAAACATGGGAGTCATTGGAGAATTCACTGAGACATGAGAGTCATCGGGGAGTCGCAAAAAACATGGGAGTCATTGGAGAAGTCACTGAGACATGAGAGTCATCGGGGAGTCGCTAAAAACATGGGAGTCATTGGAGAAGTCACTGAGACATGAGAGTCATCGGGGAGTCGCTAAAAACATGGGAGTCATTGGAGAAGTCACTGAGACATGAGAGTCATCGGGGAGTCGCTGAAAACATGAGAGTCATTGGAGAATTCACTGAGACATGAGAGTCATCGGGGAGTCGCTAAAACATGGGAGTCATTGGAGAATTCACTGAGACATGAGGATGAGAGTCATCGGGGAGTCGCTAAAAACATGGGAGTCATTGGAGAATTCACTGAGACATGAGAGTCATCGGGGAGTCACTAAAAACATGGGAGTCATTGGAGAATTCACTGAAAGCTGAGAGTCACCGGAGTATCGCAAAAAAATCGGAGCCGTTTGAGAAAACGCTAAAACATGGGAGTCATTGAAGAAATGGCTGACAAAATAGGAGTTATGTATCAGAGTTGAAAAATTGCCGCTATGCTACCATGTGTTTGTAAAACTAGAAACGTTGACTAAACTCAGTCAGGTATTCTATGTTCAACAGGTTAGTTTCGGCAGTTACCGTTAAACCGAAATCAGATAGATATGTACAGTATGTGAAGAGTCATTGGGAAACCACTAAAACATGAGAGTCGTCATGGACTCAACTGATTGAATGATATGCTCAACGGGTTAATTTTAAGTTACTGTTTAACTATAACCAAAAAGACAGACTCCACATGTGGAATGTTAATGATTAATCATATAACCTGTTTATTAATTTAATCACAAGCCAACAAATGAGAGACATCCTGCTTTGAGTCATTCAATGATTTTTGTTCATATTAGTCTTAATCTTATGTATTTTTTGTGTAAACTACATACGTACGGTATGGTATGTTCATCAGTAACCATGGATAATTTTGAAAATATTTCAATTTTGAAAAGCTATAACCAGAAACCATGGATATGCTATACTGAGCCGTTAGACGTACTCTGAGTAAGTGAAAGCAAAATAGAATACTTCAGCTGATTTCGGAAAACTATATCACCAAGCAAGCGATTTCGGTCGGTCCTGTTGGGACAAGTGAATTAAGTATCGTTTACACGTGATAAAAATAATATTTTTTTTCAATAAAAATAAAAAAAATTTAACAACAAAAAAAATTTAGAGCACAACGACGATATCAATTTACAGAATTTATAGCACAACGTTGGAGCATGCACTAGCGGACGAGAAGGGGAGGGAAAAGTGAAATTCCCCGCTCTTTGGCGGTTTCAAAAAGTAGAGTCTTTTCCTCAGGGTGTAGATAAAACTAACTTATTACTGATCATTAAACCACTTTGAAGAAAATTCCACTCTTTGGGAATCTGACTCGTCCGTCAGTGGGCGCATGGGCTGGGAGTTTTTTTTTTATATAAACTCGTGATTTTACCTACACATAGATACGGAAAAACACAGTAATTGAACACGGACACACGGATTTTGAGAGTGGATGATTATCCTGTTTGAACAAGTTGGTTTCTTAATGGCATTGCATTTGTTTGAATGAGTGGGAATAGTTTTACTAATGTGAAAAAATGTGACTAAGGTAAAAAAACTATGGTGTTCCAAAATCTGTCTTCTACTCAAAGAAAATGATATACTCATTCAAACTCATTATAAATATGGTTTATGTTCATGTAGTCAGTTCATTTGAACAATGGGAATCTGCACTTACATATATGTGAAACATTAGTGGTAGCTTTCAAAGTGCATCTTTAATCATTAGCTTTATTTTTTATTAATTCACTTTCCTAAGAAAAAAAATGGAAATCCGTTTGAAAATAAGCTGAAATTAACCGCTCAAGTCTTGTTGTAAAACCCATTCCAATGTTTTCTGTAATGTTTCACAAGTGCGCAGGAACAATGCCAAGCCGCACATAACAATGACTTAGCCATAGCCGTTTGCGTAGGTGCACTTCTTGCGTCAGAGAGACCTGTTTATCGGAATTTTACTACAGACATAAAAGATATTTTAATTTGAATTACTGTAGTTTCTATGGGTAAATTCCATTAACTATTAATTTAAGGGAACTGGTTTGGTTGTGTAAACATCAAGCCAAAAATCAATTCCAGGCACTAGCGAACGAGGGAAGAACGAAAAAGTGGAATTCCCCCTTCTTTGGCAGTTTCAAAATCTAGAATTTGTTCCTTTTAAGGTGTAGGTTGAACGGCCTCAAAACTATAAATTCCCCCCTCTTTGGCGAAATTCCCCTCCCTTTAGAAGTTTGGCTCGTCCGCCAGTGATATCAGGTAATCCCATGTTTGTGAAAATGGGGTTTACTGTTGCTTTAGTAATTTATTGAAAGACATTAACTTGGATAAAATAATTCGATGAGGTTAACATTTTTTTTTAATCGATTCAAAAACTTTTTGCATGCTAATTCAAACGTGAGTTTTTCTTAGTAGAGATGAAAGTATTGAAGTTAAATATTTTAGGAAAGAATCTCTTCCTTTGATATCAGTTAACAATGTCTTCGTAATTTATAGGGAAAAAAACTAGTTAAATGAATAATACTATGGCACTATGTACAATGGCGATTACAGCACGTTTTTCCTAATATAAAACAATATAAAGTTCAGATTTTTTATGTACAGTAAGGGCTTTGAAATGGAGTCACAACAGCATGGTAACGCGGATTTATTTTCCAAATGGAAATATACAAAAAAACATATGATGTTCCATTCATCAAAACTTTATTTATCATCATCTCTCACACGTTGGCCTAACATTTCCGGCACACAAAAAAGTTTAGTTATTTTGCAATGTTGTTTTATACGGGTGCTAACAGTTTTCAATAGCGTTACTGATAAAGAATGGTTCTGTTGGTGTTGTTGTATAGGCGGAGGCGGACAGGAAACTTTTTATCAAGAATGAAGGATTGTTTAGGAGACTAAATTTGAATGTGCGCTTTTTTGAAAATTCGTTAGGCTTCTCCGTGGCAGTTTGACAAATGCTAGAACAGTTTGCATACCTTAACAATCGGATTCAATAACCTTCAGTTTAAAAACTGATACAAATGAATATTATAATTTTTTAGGTTAAGACTTAGACTAAGTGATAGGCTTAGGCTTAGTAATGGGCTTAGGCTTAGTCATGGGCTTGGGTCTGTGTGCAAGTCGTTCTAGGATGTGTTGGACTGCTTCTCCATGAATGGAAATTCTCGCAGACCTAGAAACCTATTACACGATCATATTTTCCTTAACAATGATTCCAACTACCAAAGAACTAAGGCTTATCAGGGCGAATCAACTTCCACGTCCAATGAATGTCGGACCTTTTCAAGAGTGAAGTTGACCTTCGTCTCACAAACAAGACGACAAACACTTATACTTTCTAAAAAGTATCTCTGGTTACTGCTATACTATTGACTGAAAAACACTTTGTTGTCTAAAACCTGTGTTACTTTCAATGGCTAGAGACAGGACTCGAAGTAGCACGAAGTGAATAAACGAAAATTGTTAGTGAACTGCACTGATACCTTTACATTAATAACCACTTGAAAAAAACGCATTTACTTGGCAAGACTATCAAGTTCGATAACAACAAAACATGTTTGTGATGAATAAAACACCCTAATGTGCATGAATAGGAACCTTATAATTAAATAATATGTTCTACCCCACTCGAACTATTGTATTGTTATAGTGGGTGAAAACTCGGCAATTACAACGACAACAACAACAACAACAACAACAACAACAACAACAACAACAACAACAACAACAACAACAACAACAACAACAACAACAACAACAACAACAACAACAACAACAACAACAACAACAACAACAACAACAACAACAACAACAACAACAACAACAACAACAACAACAACAACAACAACAACAACAACAACAACAACAACAACAACAACAACAACAACAACAACAACAACAACAACAACAACAACAACAACAACAACAACAACAACAACAACAACAACAACAACAACAACAACAACAATAACAACAACAACAACAACAACAACAACAACAACAACAACAACAACAACAACAACAACAACAACAACAACAACAAAAATAGCAACAACAGCAACAACAACAACAACAATAACAACAACAACAACAAAAACAACAACAACAACAACAACAACAACAACATCCAAATTTGTTTTCAAGAATTCAAGTGAATTTTTCACATCAGACATGGTATTATTATTATTATCTGTATAAGTATCTATCAAAGTTCAAGCTGAGAAGCATTTAGAGAAAATAATTGGATTCTAAGTACATTGACGTCACCATGAGGAATTCGTTTGGAAAAGTATGTACATTACCAAATTTAAAAGACCAAGTAAGACATAATATGGTCACGCATCTCATGTGTGCTTAAAAATTTTCATAATGTTAACAAAAATGAAAAAAAGAAAAGAAAACGCCCATTTTTTTGATATAAGCATTTATACACTTGGGATCTATCACCTGCGCTGTTGTTGCCCTGAGGATATATTTTTTATTATATTTTTTTCATGAACACCTTTATTTTTTTCTATTTTTAGTGAAAAACGTACAGTTTCATCTCAAGCTTTATACTGTAACTTGCTCTAGATGTTTTAACTACATAAACAGGACTCGTAAACACATAGAAAAACTAAACAGGCGCAGTTTTCCAAGCTCCATGTTTTCGCTCCGCTCTCCATGTTGGCCAAGCTATGTAAATGGCCTGTGAAAAAATCGAAAATCTCAACACGCGCGTAAAGATTTTATTTGAAATCACATTGCGCGGCAGCCGAAAAACTTTCTGAAATGACAAGCAAACCTGGATAGACTAAAATTCGAGTTTTCGAGCATCCTTATGTGAAACAAAGATAAATCGTTTCCCAGTCATGAACAGTGAATGTGATTCCACTGTTTCATTGATTGTTAAGGGTGCTTTCAGAGTAAAAAGGAAAGTAAAAAGGAAAGTAAAATAGAAAGTAAAAGAGTCAATATTCTGTAAAACATTTGATTGAAAACTTTTATTTTCTTCCTGGGAACTTTTCTTCGATAAAATGTTTTACAGTTTAATGACCCTTTTACTTTCCATTTTACTTTCCTTTTTACTTTCCTTTTTACTCTGAAAGCACCCTAAGAAACTGAAACTGAGTTCTCACCATTTTTCTACGTGATTGATAAACACAATATTCAGAGCGTGTTTGTTGGAAAACATGACAAACGTTTTTTCGTGAACTCATTCTAGTTGAATTGATCTTTTGTCTGATATCTATATCATATCATATTTCTATTTCAAAGTCATTAATCTACTGTCTGATAATTGATAATACCTTACCACAAACGAACCACAAATTTATGATGTAGAATAATCCATCATTGTTAATCAGATTTCGGAAAATTTTTATGATACACACATAAATGTATGTATTATAAACATTTTAAAAATTAATAATAATAATTAATACATAAATGTATGTAGTTATATAGAAATCTATGGAGGTTCAGGGAGATTAAAAAAAAACAATCCCTGAACAGGGTCACGATCACGAATACGTGAATTCACGGCGTAAGCTGATTTCGTGGCAGTTTGGATGGGAACGGAATGGATCATACAAGTTCATATTATTATTCATGTATATATGAATGTAACCCAAAGTGGCACCGTGAGACTCGAAATTGATAAACCCAACAACACATTCCGCCCGAAAAACCGTGTGCCAAACTTTTCACAAATGAAACATTAGAGGAACACCTTGTAACACACGTATTAGAATGCTGGTTATGAAAAGTTGTGTTGTGAGCTGTGCGTGTGCCTGATGTTCCAATAGTGAGTTGCCTGGCGGGCCGCTTTGCAGGCAGAACCTGTGTTGAGGTTTTACCATGGGTTCGTTCACCAAATAAGATACAAAAACATAGCAGTTCGACTCAATTGCAAGACTTCAAGTATTCAACTCCAAAAGCTGACTTGAACTCAAAATCTGTGTCGAAAACTTCTTGGGCAACATGAAACTAAAACTAACATAAAATACTAGAACCTTTCTTTGAAGAAAAATATTAACACGCTAAAATTCTATTATAAAAAACACTCAATTATGTAACAACGAATAGATGAATTCGGAATATATTATATAAATCGACAGTATTCAATTAACTCAACGATGAGTCACGCTTGTTGACGTGTTTTTTCGGATTGAACAACGATAAAAGTAATATTTACTCCCGAACATTCGGTTTAAAATTTCATTGAACCTATAAAAGTTGGCATCAGATAAAAGTATTGATAGATTTATGCGCCGGATACGAACATAAATTACACCCACATGTGAAACGAAACCGAATGAAACGTCAATTTAAACGAATTTCTCTATTTTCAAATAAAATTAAAGATTTCTATTCATTACAACCTTTTTGTTTTTTAATTTAACGGAGAAAATAAAAAAACAGTACTTTTTGTGCATGGGCAAATAAAAAAGTTTTATGATGAAAAAACGTTCCCAATTTGTTTTTCTCGTTCGCAATTCATTGAAAATGGAAATTTTGACCTTGTGTATTTATTGCAGTTTTAACAGGTATTAAATATGTGACACTTCACAACAAATGACGACAGAGTGCCTGTGAGTGAGTGAATGTGTGAGTGAATGGGTGAGTGAGTGAGTGAGTTAATGAGTGAGTGAGTGAGTGAGTGAGTGAGTGAGTGAGTGAGTGAGTGAGTGAGTGAGTGAGTGAGTGAGTGAGTGAGTGAGTGAGTGAGTGAGTGAGTGAGTGAGTGAGTGAGTGAGTGAGTGAGTGAGTGAGTGAGTGAGTGAGTGAGTGAGTGAGTGAGTGAGTGAGTGAGTGAGTGAGTGAGTGAGTGAGTGAGTGAGTGAGTGAGTGAGTGAGTGAGTGAGTGAGTGAGTGAGTGAGTGAGTGAGTGAGTGAGTGAGTGAGTGAGTGAGTGAGTGAGTGAGTGAGTGAGTGAGTGAGTGAGTGAGTGAGTAAAAAAATTATGATTGAATCATAAGTATCAACTTTCATAATGACGTAAATGAAACAGTAAAGTGACTATAAAACCAAAAATATAGCCAATGAAAGAAAACTAGTAAGTTGATTAGATTCATGAAACTAACTGAATTTCGTGTGTAAGTTCAAAGTGCAAAGTTCAACCAAAACTGGTCAACACTGGTCAACTGACCAGAACTATCAAGTCGACAATATTTCTGCGTTTATGAGTTTGCCGAAAAGCAATAGAAAAAAAACAAGTTTGTACATTTTAGTCGACAAATTTTTTTCATCGCTACTTATTTCTCAAAGACACAATCTTTCAAAGACCTACCAGAGGTATTATTCTTTTTCAAATAAAAAACCATGTCTGAACTTAAAAAAAGGTTGAGCACATAGTTTCATCCGAAAAAAACTTAATGAACTTGCTTACCATTTAATTTACTAGTTCAAAATCACGAACAAAAACATGGCGTGAACTCTTTTTTGTGACAAATAATCGAACATAACATCACAATAATTTGAAAAGTTGCACGAAAACATGTCAATGAAAATGATTTTAATTCACACGCAATTGTGATACCCGTTCAGCGGACAGCGGTGGAAGCGGTTCGCGATGCTAGTAAAAAAATCCTACTCAATAAAAAAAATAATATACTACATAAATATATAAAAACTACTCAATTGAAATACCAAAAGCTGAAACTTTCAAAGAAAGAAAAAAGAAAAGGCAGAGTTTATTCATTGTATTTATCTTTAGAAGTTGCCCTACTAACAAAAAAAATTGCTTTCAATTCGGGATGACATGAGTAAAGAAATATTGATGGAGAAGAAACCATACAAATTGTTTTCATTGCTACCATCATGACGATTTTTTGGTCTGACGGAATTTTATCCAGCAATTCCTCATGAGTACAGACTTTTTGGCGCGCAGTTTGAATTCGAATCTGTTTCTGGCGTGCTTTCACATAACATTTGGACAACATTCGAAATTCGCGAGCGAAACTGACCCGAAATTATTTAAATTTATATAAATTAAAAGTATTTATTAATTAAAATTAATTTAAAATTAAATTTATTTTTCGATAACAAGAAACCCTGAGAAAGCTACGATCCCTGAGAAACCATAAGAAGGAAAACCGTGTAATGAGAGCGGAAACAAAATTTACGAGGAACTTTATATGAAATTATTTTTGATCAAAATATGTGAAATGATGATAATATTACAAAAATATAAAAGTAGAACATATTTCTAGAGAAAATTTTCAGAACTCTTCACCTCCAGTTCAGCCTGCTCGCTCATGTAATCGTGATTTTTTACACAT
>OZ038447.1:27442674-27452674 GCA_964036265.1 Daptonema setosum | reverse complement strand
CCGCTACAGACATTTAATTTTTGATGATGAGAAACCCTGACTTAGCTATACGATAATGCGTTGTATTTGCACGCACAGAAAAGGGTTTACAAAAACACTTTTTATAACAAATTATCTTGAACAAGGTATATAAAAATAACAACAGTAAAAAACTGGTTCCATTGAAAACGTTATGTTTCGATGTAGAAAAAAATCGAAAATTCCGGTTTTTATTTTTCTATTATTTTATAAATTTAATATATTACGTGAACATGCAATGCGGGAAAATATGCATGTTTTCGTTAGAACACGTATTGTTCGCATGTTAGGCAATTTTTCACAGTTCGGTGAAAGTTTGAATTAAATGCAAGTTTTCCATGAGCAGTACCACAGAAATCCACATCAATTTCAGTTTGGGGTTATGGTCAAAAAAGTCATATGAAACTGGTCAGCGTACATATCTTGTTATCGGAAAATAACGTTACCACAATCGTTTAAAAAAAAATATTTTTACGTTTATTGTACGGAACTTTCACTTTTTCAAAAACCTAAAAACACATCTTCACATGTATTAATTTATCCTACATTATAGTACAAAACATTTTGAGAAACACGACCACAAACAGAGTAAAATCCTTCTAATTTCTCAGCCTGACCGCTTGCCAATACTGATGTACTTTAAATAACTCGTCATTTATAATTACATCCACATGTGCCGAATTGGAAACAAAGCACTACCAAATGGTTCTGACAGTAGATATATCGAATTGAATAGTACATTATAGTTGCTATGTCGACGGTTTTTTACAGTTCTAAACTGTAGAATTCAATTCCTAAGAACATGGTTAAAGGATTTCAAAACTTCTCTCGTTCGCGCCTTCTGATTCTGACAGTAGGACCACAAGCGGACGAGAAGAGGAGGAACAATAGGAAGTCTCCCCTCTTTGGCGGATCAAAAACGTACAGGTTGTTCCTCTAGGTGTAGGTAAAATGGCCTGAAAACTCTCAATTCCCCTTTCTTTAATGAAACTCCCTTCCCTTTGGGTATGTAGTTAGCTCGTCCGCCAGTGAGTATGAGAATAGAATAGGAGAGAATATGTGTTCCTAAGCCGTCATTCTCGGGGGAATTTTCAAGAAATGTACTATAGCTGTGTTATAAAATAAAATTTGCGATTTTATCAAATAAAAAAATATCCGGCTTGAGATGAATACACTCGTCCGCATGTGTTTGATCTTTCGAATCGATAGACCAGCTGAGTCAAATGATTGATTGACAAAAATCGTGGTATTTGTTGGATTACCATTCAAGTACATGATGGATGACAAATCGTAAAAACCGGTAGTTTTGAGGACAAGAGAATTCTAAAATACCGAATTTAGAGCTATTTCCTCTGTTTGGAGAAATCCTTATTTATGTGACTGACCGTTCAGATCGATAGACTCACTTTACAAAAGGTACATGAATGCGCACCACTGGCAGACGAGAAGGGGTGGGAAAAGTGGAATTCCCCCCTCTTTGGCGATTTCAATAAGTGGAATTTGTTCCCGAAGGTGTAGGGAAATGGCCTGAAAACTGCCAATTCCCCCCTCTTTGGAGAAATTCCCCTCTCTTTGGAGGATTAGCTCGTCCGCCAGTGCACGTATATGTACAGGGTGTCCCATTTAAAAATGAACGTTTGTATTTGCCCTAAAAACTGCAATTTTAATTCGATTTTCAAAATTTTTGCGCTAAGTTGTAGACAATTCTTGGAAATTTTGTTTATTCATTTATTTTTAAAAATCGAAGTTACCAATCGGTATTTATAACGGATTTCCCAACATCCCTGTTTTTGGCTTTTTTATATCAGTTAGTTGACTTTACGATGTGCAACATGACCATAACAACCGCAAGTTTAACCATTGGTTCATGTGTAGAGACAAATATAGTAACTAATTGTATTATTATAACAAGGAAAACATTAAAACCAAACCCGTATGAACCTAACATAGACAACTGCAGCCTAGCAGTACCCACCGTTGCGCGGCAGCACACAACACAGCAGTTCAACACCACAACCGCAGGGATGCGCTCGCGTAGGCAACCCGAGTAAAATTTAGCATGTTTTATCACTGAGAAACTAGAACGTGTATGTTATTCACTCAAAAAATGATTAAAACTTTGTAAAAAGCTTTGGAATAGTCAGACTTTTAATTAAAGCGTCAACTAACGGTTGCCATGTTGATCTGCGGTGCTGTGTGCTGCCGCGCAAAGGAGGGTACTGGCAGGCAGCAGTTGGTTAGGCTATGTTCACACCAAGTTGGTTTTCACGTTTTCCATGCTTTAATAATATAGTCAGTTACCTTTATTTGTCTCGATAGAACCAAAATATTGAACTTGCGTTACCATGCTGCACATTGAAACGTCAACTAACTGATGTGAAAACGCCAAAAACAGGGGTGTTAGGAAATTTGCCATAAATACCGATAAGTGATTTCGATTTTAAAAAGTAAAAAAATAAACGAAATTTCCAAGAATTGTCTACAACTTGGCGCAAAAATTTTGAAAATCGAATAGAAATTGCGGTTTTTAGGGCAAATACAAACGTTCATTTTTAAATGGGACACCCTGTACATACATACGTCATCAAGGTACGCGCATTCATGTTTTGAAAGAGATTCAAAACAATTGATGAAGAACATGTAAATTTTAACAAGGCACACTTATACCATATCAGAATGGTTTTTTCGTTGTGGCTAGAGAGGTTAAATAAATTGACGGACAAATTACATGCATGTTGCAGTTCAGATCGATAGTCCAGCTGACTCAAATGATTCATTGACAAATCATGTTATTTACAAGAGTTTCATGATCGGGACGTCATCAAGGTACGCGCATTCGTGTTGTGGAAGAGATAAATTAGTTGAAGAACATGTAATAAAAAAGGCACACTTATACCATATCACAATAATTTTTTTCGTAGTCACTAGAAAGGTTGAATAAACTGACGGACAAATTACACGCATGTTCAGCAGTTCAGATCGATAGTTCAGCTGTTTCAAATGAGTGATTGGAACAATTCATGGTACTCACTGGCAGACGAGCTAAATACCCAAAGGGAGGGGAATTTCTTCAAAGAGGGGGGAATCGGCAGTTTTTAGACCATTTACCTACACCTTAGGGAACAAATTCTTCTTTCTGAAAACCCCAAAGAGGGGGGAATTCCATTTATCCGTTCTTCCCTCGTCCGCTCACTGGCGGACGAGTGAATCCTCCAAAGGAAGGGGAATTTTCCCAAAGAGGGGGAATTGGCGGTTTTCAGATCATTTTATCTACACATTAGGGAACAAACTATACTTTTTGAAAATTCCAAAGAGGGGGGAATTCCACTTTTCCCTCCCCTTCTCGTCCGCTAGTGCGTCCGCTTGTGATGTGATGGTACTCACACTAGGCACATGTGGACGCACTAGCGGATGAGAAGGGGTGGGAAAAGTGGAATTCCCCCCTCTTTGGAGCTTTCAAAAAGTGGTATTTGTTCCCTACGGTGTAGGTAAAATGACCTGTAAACTGTCAATTCCCCCTCTTTGACGGAATTCCCCTCCCTTTGGAGGATTGACTCGTCCGCCAGTGTGTGTACGCGCATTCGTGTTCTGGAAGAGATGCACAATAAATGATGAAGAACAATTTAATATTTAACAGGGCAAACTTATACCATATCAGAATGGTGTTTCCTTTGTGGCCAGAGAGATGGAATAAAGTGACAAGCAATGGCAGACATGACATGGCAGTTGAGTGAGATCATTCAAGAACGTTGTTGATGATCGGTGATTGTCATTTGTAAATCGGATGACCGTTATTTCACTATTTGTGACTTGGTATCCTACTTTGCTATTCTGGAATAACAACTGAATAAATTTATTTGATTTGAGATCGATCAGCTGACTCAAATGAACTCTGTGTTTCATGGTATTGACTATCATGCTTGACGATGCGAACGAGCCAAACTTCCAAACGGAGGGGGAATCTTAACCATAGAGGGGGAATTGACAGAAATTAGGTCATTTTTCCTTAGGGAATAAACTCTATTTTTGAAACCGCCTAAGAGGGGGAATCTTACTTTTTCCTCCCCTTCTCGTCCGCTTGTGCATCAAAAAGGCGTACGTCATCAAAATGCGTGCATTGGGGTTTTGAAAACATTCAAAACGATTGATGACAAGTCGTAAAAACCTGCGTGAAAATTTTCAACCCCACTCTTTTACAGTTATTCCAACGTTCTGAAGAACTCCATCACCCGATGGCGGACCGTTCGATTTGATATCATGGCTCATTCAACTTATAGGCCTGGTTGATTGATAATAAGAAATGGTTTAAAACTGCGAGAACCCAATCTCTCCAAAGAGGGGGAATTGGCAATAAATAGGCCATTTTAGCTACACCTTAGAGAACAGATTTTACTTTTAGAAACCGCCAAAGAGGTGGGAATTCCACTTTTTCATTCTTCTCACGTACGCTAGTGTGCGGACGGTTAATGGCAGGCACCGGCGGACGAAAAATTCCTCCAAACGGAGGGAATCTCCCCAAAGAGGGGGAATTGGCAATAAATAGGCCATTTTAGCTACACCTTTGAGAACAAATTCTACTTTTAGAAACCGCCAAAGAGGGGGGAATTCCATTTTTCCATTCTTCTCTCGTACGATAGTGATGGCAGATTCCACAGAGCTAAGCGTCAAGGTCGGCCTCCGATGCATATTTCCAAAACCCAAAAATTTTCCTAGAATTTTTCCCATACACGTTTTTTTACTAAGGTGGGTAACCACGAAAAAAAACACCGCTGCGCGGGCCTAACGCGCTTGTCCTCGCTGCCGCTCGGACAAGCCAGCCTTACGATAGGTAATCAGGGGTTAACGGACAGTAAAACTTCAAATGGAAAATGATTTTGGTGACAGAAAAATTTGGCATTTAGTAAAAATTCTAGGAAAATTTTTGGGGTTTGAAATTTTGCGTCTCCGATAGGTTTCGAACTTGGGCCTTCAGATTGCAAGTCAGCCACCCTAACCACTGGACTATGCGGCCAAAAAAATGAATAAGCGACGAATGACGATGTAGTATCAGCTTTCAATGAGAACGATTGGCAACCTCTTTTTTCCTCTTCTTGTGTGGGGAAATTCCACCGTTCTGAAGAATTCTCTCATCCGATGCCTATGACAGTTTAGATCGATAGTCCAGCTGATTCCAATGCATTACAGTATTGCATGGTAAATTACGTGGTCAAGTAGAGTAAATGGATGCGAACTTCATCAGGCATGGTACGCGCATTTTTGATTTGGAAAAGAACCTAAAATGATTGATGACGAACGTAAAAACCAGGGATTTTGCAAAACAAGAAAACTCAATATTAATAATAAATCGTGTTTTCAGAGTGGAGGGATTACTTCATCCGCTGCTTGACAGTTCAATTCGATAGTCCAGCTGATTCCAATGAAGTACAAATTTCACTCACATTAGATAAAAAAGGTAGGTCGTTCTTTTCTCGCTCGCTAGGTTAATGGACTACACATGTATAGTCGAATTTTTTGGTTACGCCTTTCTTTGGGAAACTTTTTTTGCGTAAAACCTTTCCCTCACCCCGAAAGTGGCGGTCGAAAGCAGCAGTTTGGGTTGATGAGAAGGTTTTACACCAAAAAGTTCCTAGAAAAAATGATTATGACTCTTTTTAGGAACTTTTTGTGTGTAAAACGCCTTGCCTGAGAAAACCTACAGATTCTGGCCCCTCTTATGAAAATCGAGTTATATAGCGTTTTGGAACCTACCAGGGTAGTTTATCATTACCCTATAACCGTTTGGTTCAAAGTTGCTCATAACCGGAAATATCCGGATTTTTCGATTTTGGCAGGTGAGCACGCGTCAACATGTGATCTGGACACTTCAAACGGCGGCCGTCAGCGATAGAGTCCTCCAATCACTAAATGGTTAACAGATTATGAAAGTAGACTTAATTCCGCGTGTTTTGAGCACTATTTGACCGCATTTGAGCACATATTCAATATAGAAATCTACCCTGGGAAATTTTGAAAATTAACTTTTTTTGAAAAATTTGCCAAGTTGGAGAGATAAATGTCAAAATAAAAAAAGTTGCCAGATCTAGCTAGACAAACCGAGTGTGAGGGATGATGCCCCCATAGTAGACCTTCAAAAAGGTCATGTGCTACCCCCCCCACATGGCCCCATTTTTTCGAGCTACGGGCCATTTTTTGCTAAAAATCGCTAAATTTGTGGATTTTCTCCAAATTTCCGAACATGGTTGGCTGTTAATCGGTAATTCATTCATGATAATAGGTTCCCCTGATAGGCAAAGTAATGATGAAATACTTTAAGATGCTTTAGTTGGCGTTTGAAATAAGAAAAATAGGGCTAAAAAGCAGAAAATGACTGAATTTTCGAATTTTCGTCGATTTTCAATGTTTGCTGGAAATATCGAAGTTTTTACGTTGTAAGAAAGCAAAAACGAGTGGAAACGGGTGTATAGTGCAATACGCAGTACTTTTATTGAAATTTATTGCTTATGGAACAATGTGCAACGTCATAGTACTTGTATTCACGGTTTTGAACAGCCGTTTTCATCGAATTTCGGCTGAAACTGAGGAATGACGGCTGTTGGTAAATAATGGGTAGAAAAATACTTTCGTTCCTACTCAGTCGTTTTTATATATTTGAAATGAGTTTGTTAGATACACTTTTACAGAATTTTTACGTACGTATGTACAATACTTGAGAAATTGATGATGTTTTTGACGGTGCGATTCGAGTACCTTATTGAATATCGGAAAACTGTTGATAGATGTTTCGTTGTACTTCCAAGTCATTTCACTTACCTACCGTATTCACTCATCTATTCATCAACCTCCCCTCTTTTATTCACTAAATCAGTCATTCACTCACTCACTCACTCACTCACTCACTCACTCACTCACTCACTCACTCACTCACTCACTCACTCACTCACTCACTCACTCACTCACTCACTCACTCACTCACTCACTCACTCACTCACTCACTCACTCACTCACTCACTCACTCACTCACTCACTCACTCACCCACCCACACCCACTCACTCTTTCACTCACTCACTACCTCCGTAAAACTGATTTCGGCTCAAGAGAACAAAATGGTGTCGGTATCGGAAAGTCCTGCCGATTGAAAGTCCACACTGCGAAATCACAGTCCATACTACTTAATTTTTAGGCTCCCCTTATTTCTCTCCCTTTCAAGACACGTCACCAATACAAAGCAGTAAACCAGAAAACGTAGATTTTTCGCTGCTATGCACCATCCGTTTTTGGGTTTTCAAGATAACACGTCTTTAATACAACGTCGGAATACTGAAAACAGCAATTTTGGTGTTAGTGTACGTGTCATATTTTCAGACTTTTAAATCTTGTTTCTGAACCAGAACCGTAATGATGAATATGTAAAATTTTCGGCTCCGTTTAAAATCCGTTTTCGGTCTTTCAAGTCACGCCTCCAGTACTAAAAAGGTCGAAAACTGGGCGCTAAGCGAGATTGGTTTTCAAGCTCCATGATAGTCTAAAATACAAAGTATTAGATTTGGAAACGTCATCTTTCCGTCGCTACATGCCATCTACATTGGCCATCTACATTGGACCATATCATGTAGCTAAACAAAACAGTAATGCTTCGGATAACGTAAATTTAACGGTGCCATTTGCAAACAGTTTTCGAAAAGGGGTGGTGCGTAGCACCGAAATTTCGACGTTTTCAGGTTTACTACTTTGTATTGGAGACGTGTCTTGAAAGACCGAGAACTGATTCTATGGGAACCGAAAATTTTACATTATCCTCAACATAACTTTCCTGCCTCAGAATTACGAGAAAACCATAAAAATGGCGCGTACCGCCGAACATTTGATGCTTAGTTCTATTGCTTCGTATTGGAGACGTATGTACACCCGAAAACAATGGTACACATCACCGAAAATTCTATGTTCTGCTCAAAACTGAAAGCTGAGCCTTTGCAGTGTGGACTGGCAATTTGTAGACACCATTTTGTTACCTTGAACCGGAATCAGTTTTACAGAGCGAGTGAGTGAGTGAGTGAGTGAGTGAGTGAGTGGAGTGAGTGAGTGAGTGAGTGAGTGAGTGAGTGAGTGAGTGAGTGAGTGAGTGAGTGAATGAACGGGGGAGATGGATGACCAGATGAGTAAATACGGTAGCTAAGTTAAATGACTTGGAAGTACAACGAAACATCTATCAACAGTATTCCGATATTCAATGAAATACTCGATTCGCACCGTCAAAAACATCATCAATTTCTCCAAGTATTGTACAAACGTACGTAAAAATTCTGCATTATTTACCAACAGCCGTCATTCCTCAGTTTCAGTCGAATATCGATGAAAACGGCTGTTCAAAACCATGAATACCAGTACTTTGACGTTGCACCTTGTTCCATAAGCAATAAATTTCAATAAAAATACTGCGTATTGCACTATACACCCGTTTCCACTCGTTTTTGCTTACTTACAACGTAAAAACTTCGATATTTCCAGCCAACACTGAAAATCGACGAAATTTCGAAAATTCAGTCATTTTCTGCTTTTTAGCCCTATTTTTCTTATTTCAAACGCCAACTAAAGCATCTTAAAGTATTCCATCATTACTTTGCCTATCAGGGGAACCTATTATCATGAATGAATTACCGATTAACAGCCAACCATGTTCGGAAATTTGGAGAAAATCCACAAATTTAGCGATTTTTAGCAAAAAATGGTCCGTAGCTCGAAAAAATGGGGCCATGTGGGGGGGGTAGCACATAACCTTTTTGAAGGTCTACTATGGGGGCATCAACCCTCACACTCGGTTTGTCTAGCTAGATCTGGCAACTTTTTTTATTTTGACATTTATCTCTCCAACTTGAGTATTTTTTCAAAAAAAGTTAATTTTAAAAATTTTCCAGGGTGGATTTCTAAATTGAAAATCCAATCAAATGCCGTCAAATAGTGCTCAAAACACGCGGAATTAAGTCTACTTTCGTAATCTGTTTCCAATTTAGTGATTGGAGGACTCTATCGCTGACGGCAGCCGTTTGAAGTGTCCAGATCGCATGTTGACGCGTGCTCACCTGCCAAAATCGAAAAATCCGGATATTTCCGGTTTTGAGCAACTTTGAACCAAACGGTTATAGGGTAATGATACACTACCCTGGTAGGTTCCAAAACGCTATATAGCTCGATTTTCATAAGAGGGGCCACACTTCCCATACAACCTGTAGGTTTTCTCAGGCAAGGCGTTTTAAAGTCTAGACAATACTTGATCGTTGTTGATCGCTTACACTGACGGACGAGCCGAACCTTCAAAGGGAGGGGAATCTTCCCAAAGAGGGGGATGAGGCAGAAATTAGGTCATTTTACGTACACCTTGAGGAAAAAAACTTTACTGTTTAAAACCGCCAAAGAGGGGGGAATTCCACCCTCCCCTTATCATCCGCTAGGGATCGCTTACGATCAAAGGAGCTGTTTTACAGCTCATCACGAGTTGTGTTCTTCTCAACTATGTAGGCATGTTTTAGTGACAGTAACAACAGATTTTTATGATCGAAAATTTTCTTGTTTCTATCTTGGTGTTGTGGAAACTCCGCTGGATCACGCCATCATTTACTTATCTTTAGCAAAGTACTTTCACTGAAATTGTGCGTCGACTGCATCATGTTGTGATAATATATTAATCGTTTACTAGTTGCGTTTTGTGGTTTCAAGGTCATTCAAAACAAAAGTCACAACTTTTTTCAATAATTCACCTAAAATGCATCCAATTTTTCACCATCGCTCCTGTAATGAGGTTATCGTTCTCAAAGATTGCATTGATTGTTACAGCATCACTCTAAAAATGCATATGTACACCATTAGAACAACAGTTCTAAAATACATCCAACGTTTTTACATCACTTCTTGATTCCATTAATCATTCTGATAACACTCTTTGAATGAATTGATTGTTACAACATCACTTCTGAAACGCAATCATTC
>OZ038447.1:27415427-27437927 GCA_964036265.1 Daptonema setosum | reverse complement strand
GTTGTTGTTGTTGTTGTTGGATATTACGTTGTGTTGTTGTTGTTGCAATTATTGTTGTTGTTGGTTACTATGTTGTTGCTGTTGTTGTTGTTTTTTGTGCTTTTTTGCAAGAATGTTGTTCCTGCGGATATACGCGTTGATGGCTGTGTTAACGGCTATAATGTACTTTGGAATAGTTTATCTGGTATGTCACTATTACGAGAACACTTGTTGTTTTTGTTGCTGTTGTTGTTGTTGATGCTGTTGTTGGTTACTATGTTCTTGTATTTGTTGTTGCTGTTGTTGTTTTTTTGTGTTTTTTTTGCAAGAATGTTGTTCCTGCGGATATACGCGTTGATGGCTGTGTTAACGGCTATAATGTACTTTGGAATAGTTTATCTGGTATGTCACTATTACGAGAATACTTGTTGTTGTTGTTGTTGGTTACTACGTGGTTGTTGTTGTTGTTGAAGTAGTTAGTTACTATGTAGTTGTTGTAATTGTTTTTTTGCAAGAATGTTGTTCCTAAGGATATACGCGTTGGTGGCTGTGTTAACGGCTATAATGTACTTTGGAATAGTTTATCTGTATGTTACTATTACGAGAAAACTTGTTGTTATTGTTTTTCTTGTTTTTTTATGCTGTTGTTGTTGTTGTTGTTGTTGTTGTTGTTGTTGTTGTTGTTGTTGTTGATGTTGTGATTGTTGTTGTTGTTGTGGTGTTGTGGTTGTTGTTGATGTTGTAGCGGTTGTTGTTGAAGTTATTATAGATGTTTTTTGCGGTTGTTGTTGATGTTGTTGCAGTTGTTGTTATTGTTGATGTTGTTAACATGCAAATGTTCTCTATTTTCTAGCGAAATCGGTTACCATAGTTGGAGAATATGCTGAATATGTTGCGCTTACTCTGAAAGGTTTGCTGGTTGTTAACGTAGTTGTTGTTTTTAATCTTGTTGTTGTTGTTGATGGGTTTTTTGCTGTTGTTGTTGTTGTATTACTTTTTGTTTATTCTAGAATCATCAATAATTTGGTCACAATACACGTGGCCGAATGAACGTGGATACAACTTTTCCACGATGTTTGTGTGGTCAGGTTACACAGGTTATATGAGTGTGAATGAGTGAATGAATGAGTGAGGGAATGAGTGAGTGAGTGAGCGATAGAGTGAGTTGGTGAGTGAAGGAGTGGGTGAATGAGTGAGTGAGTGAGGCAGATTTACAAAAGCGACCCCATTTTCAACCAAAACGCGTACCATGCACCATTGTTCTTTTCGACAAAATGACCACAGATTTTTATTTTGGGCGCCAGTTTGAATTTGGATTGAGAATGTGAGCCACTTCAAAAACAACTTAAAGAAATAAATTGAATAAAAAATTTGGGGGAAACTGATTGAAGGGAAAAAAATGAAAGTTTCAGCAATGTTGGAACTATAAAATAATTTTCTTTTGTTTGTCTCCATGTGATAATACGATCTAGCCCGTGTTATAATGCGTGTCTGCTGATTTTTTTATTTTCGTGCGGGCTCGGGTTCTTTGGGCCAATCACGTCGGGGGCAGACTACACAAAAACCCTAATTTACGAAAAACTAGTCGTTAGAGGTTCATTGCTCCCCTGAAATCGTCTGTGATTTTTTCTACTACAGAAATTGATTAATTTCGGTCCCTCCACCGTGCAAAATTCTGAAGAAAGCATATGAAGAAACAAGCATTACGCCGCCCGGCCGCCGGGCTGAATTCGACCCAAAATAAACCGTTTCTCAAAATAAAAAAAATCTGATGTTTTCAGGAAGCCAATAAACCCTCTGAAAAGTTTTCATAAAGTTAAAGTTATCGCATAGTCTGCCACCGACGTCAATAGCTCGATTGGACTGCGTGCACTATAACACGGGGGCTTATACACGCGCATGCATTATAACACGCGCTAGTATTCAAAACAATCAACAGTAGTGGGACGAGCTGAGTGGGCCCAGAAAAAAAATGAATTCAACGGTTTTTCGGTTAGATTGCAGTCTCTGTTTAGGTTGTTGTTTCGGTGTGATTACGAACGGGGCTTAATAGTGGGTTTCCAACAGAGGTGAGAAGATTTCTGATATTTTCAGACGTCAGAAAGTCTCAAATTACCCGATACAGGAATTTACAGAAAATATAAGGCTCAAAAGCCATTATAAATGTGTGTGCTTGAACCTAAAAAGTTGATATATTGGGTTTCCCCGCTTAGTTTGAGTTTGGGGGCTAATTCTATATTCGTTATTATGTCAGTTGAGTCCATTTACCTATTAATAGTTTTTGACTATTGTGACTACTATGACGGTGTCATATTTTAACATGTTTATTGACAACCGAAGCGATTCCTTTGAATTTCCATGTAAATAAGGTCATTTCGTCGAAAGGGAAAAAATGGTGCATGGTACACGTTTTGGTTGAAAATGGGGTCGCTTTTGTAAATCTGCGTGAGTGAGTGAGTAATAGAGTGAGTGAGTAAATGAGTGAGTGAGTGAATGAGTGAGTGAATGAATGATAGAGTGAGGGAGTAGTGATTGATTGAATGAGTGAGTGAGTGAGTGAAGGAGTGTTTGAATGAGTGAATTGATGAGATTCTACTTGCAGCTGAACAAACGGCTAATCTCTGTCTTCGGAAAGGTGGTCGACCCTGGATTCCTTTTACGGCACAAGAATACTGTGCAGTTGTGACCTCACGTAAGTCTGTGAGTCAATGAGTGCGTGAGCGAGTGAGCGAGTGAGTGAGTCAATGAGTGCGTGAGTGAGTATGTGAGTGAGTGAGTGAAAGAGTGAGTGAGTCAGTAATGAAACGAGTCAACGAGTAAAACAGTGAATGAGGTGTGTGTTAATTTCAGTGAGTATTCCTAAAATTTATGGGAATACATTCTGGGTCTGGATTGGTTTGTCCTGCGTCAATGACAGCTGTGAGACGTGGGACGGACGTCCCTGGAGGACGATCAGTAACCTTTCATTGGAGTTCAGAGATGGCGAGATCGTGTCTAATACGGTGCCGAGTAGATTAGGTAGGACTCACGGACTCCTTATTTAACTCACTCATCCAGTATCATTAGCTCACTGCCTCACTCATTCAGTGTCATTATCTGAGAGACTCGCTCATATCATTATCTCCCCGACTCACCAATTTAGTATCATTATCTCCACCGACTCACTAATGCAGTTTCACAAAACCTAATGATGTTGATTTCTAGTTTTAGGTATAAAGTTTGGTTCAGCACTAGGCTTAGGCCTAGTCAAAGAACTCTTTTGATAGAGAAAAAACTTGGAAGTAGAAAAAAGTAGGCTATGGAAACTTGCCTCACTCACTCACAATTCGTTTATAGCCAATGGCTTCGTAACGTTGGTACAAGAGAGCCTCAAACACACTTGTCCGTACGCCAAAACCATATTTTCGCTGCCTACACCGAAGTTCCAGGCAATGCCAATTTGCGAAAGCAGACCACAGTGATTCTACACAATTTTTTTACAATCTCAAACAAGAGTCGTGAATTACATTGACCGATCACTTCGATGAGATTTGGAGTAAATTTGAAAATTGCGCTCAATTTATCCGCAATTTATCCGTGACCGGCATACAAGTTTTTTTCAATATACCTGGACAACGCTTGATATAATACAAAGAGCGAGCCTTTATTGGCGACGTTGCTTGCGGGTGATTACGCAGAGGGAAAAGTGGAATCCCTACCTCTTTGGCGTTTAAAAAGTATTACTTGTTCCCTAAATCGAATGTTCCCTTGTGCCATATGAAAGAGTAAGCCGAGGTTGTAATTCATCTTCAACAATTCAGTCCACACAGAACACTATTTGTAATTTATTACTCGTTTTGAAGAACTTTATACTAACCTGGGGTTCCTACTAACTAACGAGTCAATCAGTTTATGGTACCGAAGTCGGAGAAGTGTTTTGTTGATTTTAGGAGATTGAAAAAAGATGAGCGCTAGATCAACCTTATTTATCCAATCAGCATAAAACTGCCGCAGTCCCCCCCCCCCCCCCAATATTTCATTCCGTCAGTAAATAGAAAAAGCGTAAAAGGAACAATACAATAACAAAAAAATTAGAAAGAAAGTATACAATGCAATGACAAAAAAAGAAGATAGTTTTCATAATTCATAATAAGTGGAATTCCCCCTCTTTGGCGGTTTCAAAAAGTAGAGTTTGTTCCTCAAGGTGTAAGTAAAATGACAAAATTTCAACCCATTTTGACGAAATTCCCCTCCCTTTGGAGGATTGGCTCGTCTGCCAGTGATTGCCAATTGAGTACGGTAGTCGGTGGTAGCGACTGCTGTGATGCGATCGTTATTTTATTGTGAAGATGATGGTGGTTGTGCTGTTGGATCGATTCCGAATTCATTCATGTCATCTTCACCATCCAATGTCCTCCCATTCAGCTCATCCACTGTTCTGAAAAAAAAAAATGTTGAATCATCGCCTGATTTTTAAAGCTCATAATTATGGAGTATAAGGTCATTTTCGATTTTTTCATACAGTCAATCACTCAACTAGTCAAGTCGATGAGGCAGTGAGAGTATGAGTGTGTAAGTGAGTAAGTCGGTGAGTGAGTGATTGAGTGAGTAAGTTGGTGAGTGAGTGATTGAGTGAGTAAGTTGGTGAGTGAGTGATTGAGTGAGTAAGTTGGTGAGTTAGTGATTGAGTGAGTAAGTTGGTGAGCGAATGTGTAAGTGAGGAATTTGCCCCACCCTTCTCGTCCGCTAGTGTGCTGTTAAGTCTTTCGCAGGCATCTATATCGATGTACGGTTGGATGTTTGGGTCGTAACCAAAAAATTCGACTATACGGCAAAACGACAATACGGAAATACTGCAATTCTGAAATACATACATACAGCAGTACGAAAATATGACATTACGGAAGTAAGTAAGTCAATCAATCAGTCAGTCAGTAAGACAGGCAATCGCTCAGCAAGTCAGTCAGTCAGTCAGTCAGTCAGTCAGTCAGTCAGTTAGGCAGTCAGTCAGTCAGTCAGTCAGTCAGTCACAGTTAGTTTATCAGTAAATTAGTCTGTCATTTAGACAGTCAGTCAGTCAGTTACTCATTCACGGTCAACCAACCACTACGACAGCCATGGATGATGGAAGAGTTGTGCAGATACAGTTCATGTTTCACGTAAGACATATTTTTAATTTCGGCAGACAATTTGGAAGCGTAGGTGAAACTCTACTCAAAATGTGGGGTAACGACAACCACTGATGTTATTCCAGCGAAAGTCATAATACGATTCACGTTCAACTTGACGTACAAATTTAGTTTTTTTTGCATCGTCAAAGACCTGAATTAGAACTATAGTCATTTTATGGGGTAACGACAGCCACTGAACGATTGAAGCTGATAAAACATTCAGGTTTCAGACCAACATGAACCTGTTATTAGGTAACAGATGACATGTTATTGACACTGCATCCGACTGAAAATTATGGTATTTGGGAACCTAAAACTGGCATGTTGTATTATAAGGGTTACATTGAAAAAACTTTTCGACAATTTGAACATGTTTCTAGGTTAATTCGTATCCGCTCTACACGATGGAATTGAGTTTTCGACGATCCGAGTTTTCTATCGCGAGTTATAACCCAATAAAGCCTGTTTTGGCTAATTTTGAACCATTTCCATAGAATCCATGACCAGTGTACCACAGGTGCCACGAAAGACTTGGGGTCAAAAACTCATGCTTGTTGGGTCTAGTTGGTGTTTGCAACTAGGATGTAGTAGAAGTTAGCGAAAAATGTTTCCAGGCTCGAGTTCTGCAGATGACTGAAAATTACGGTATTTGGGAACCTAAAACTGGCATGTTGCATTATATGGGTTCCATTAAAAATACTTTTTGGCAATCTGAACGTGTTTCTAGGTCAATTCGAACACGCTCTACACGATGGAATTGAGTTTATGCCGATCCGAGTTTCCTATCGCGATATATAAGCCGATAAAGGCTGTTTTGGCTTATTTTGAACCATTTCCGTGGATTCCATGACCAGTGTACCGCATGTGCCACGAACGACTGAGGTTCGAAAATTCAAGCTAGTTGGGTCCAGTTGGTGGTTTTCAATTAGGATGTAGTAGAGTTTAGCGAAAAAAAATTAAGGCTCGAGCCCTGCAGCCGACTGAAAATTACGGTATGTGGTACTCGAATACTGGCATGTGTCGTTATGGGTTCAATTAAAAATACGTTTCGGCTATTTGAACATGTTTTTAGGTCAATTCGAACACGCTCTAGACGATGGAATTGAGTTTTTGCCGATGCCAGTTTTCTATCGCGAGATATAAGCGGATAATTTTAAACCATTTACGTGAAACCCATGACCAGTGTATCACATGTGCCACGAACCACTGAGGGTCAAAAATTCATACCAACAGGGTCCAGTTGTCGGTGGTAAACTAGGATATAGTGTAATATACCAAAACATCTTTCCAGGATCGATCCAGTCACTCACTCACTCACTCACTCACTCACTCACTCACTCACTCACTCACTCACTCACTCACTCACTCACTCACTCACTCACTCACTCACTCACTCACTCACTCACTCACTCACTCACTCACTCACTCACTCACTCACTCACTCACTCACTCACTCACTCACTCACTCACTCACTCACTGTCTCACTCACTCAATCACTCACTCACTCACTCACTCACTCACTCACTCACTCACTCACTCACTCACTCACTCACTCACTCACTCACTCACTCACTCACTCACTCACTCACTCATGACTGACTGACCTATCCTTTTCTTTGTTCTTCACTAGGACAGGTGAAAATGTCCTTTTGCCTACAGGGTGGGGCAAAAAAAACCACACAACTTTCAAGGTTAATAACTTTGTGAATACGAATCGGATTAATTAACGGTGTGCGTCATTTTGATCAGTATATAATTGAAAATTCGCAACTCTAATTTTATTAAAAAATTTCAATGCAATCAAAAGTTACGCAACAATTACCTAATAATACCCTTTTTCCAACCGGGCGGGAGTTTTCAAACATACGTATGGGTTACGATAGATGTTTAATAATGTTTTATACGGCTCAGACCAACTGTTTTGGTTGCTTTATTGTTATTCAGTTAAAACCTACTTAATGAAACTGTTTTTTAAAACAATATTTTTACGTACTCAGACTGTTTTTAAAAATTACCATTCATGATAGAAAACAGGCTGTCGAGCTTTGAGCACAGAACGGCCATATTAAGCATGTCATCAACTTTAATATGTTTTTTTATGTGTCTGAAACTTGTCAAAAACACGGTTTCTTTAATTTATGTGTAATTTATGTTCTCTTTGTGTGAATTTATTAATGTAGAAAGTGAAGTTGTATGGGCTCTCGGCAGAAAAACACCACTTTTCGGCAAAAGTTTGTCATCTTTTCGAAAAATTTGAATTTTTCAAAAATAATTTCATGAACGAAAGTCAAAGAGTTGAAATGAGGCAAACCGCAGTTCAACCCGATTCTTAGTCCCTGAGTTATTACCCTCCAAAGTTGTGTGGTTTTTATTGGCCCACCCTGTACATCGTTTCATTAGGACACTAGATTTGGACAGAGGCACCGTGGAATTAAGAAGTCGTAATTAGAGCGGATAGAGCACAAACAAAGAATGAGCGCAACAATCGTCAGCACACCTGTCCCAGCTGTGGGTTTTTAGCCACAGTCCGGGGGGATAGACTGTGGACGTGAGTGCTTTTAGGGACAGTCCGATTCCTCTTCAGCCACAGTACCGTTCAGCCACAGTACCATTTAAGCACAGTCCGATTCCTCTTTAGCTACAGAACCGTTTAGCCACAGTAAAATTTTTAAGCATAGTCCGTTTTTTAGCTACAGTCTACCCCCCCCCCCCCCCACCCCCCGGACTGTGGCTAAAAACCCACAGCTGGACAGGTGTGATCGTCAGTTGTCCAAACGTCAGTCTTTTTCTCCAAAATTTAAACTCGCACCAAAAGCAGATTTTAAACTGAATTTTCCGCCGAAACTTTTTTGTGTAACAAAAAACTCTGGACAGACTATACAACAGTCCACTAATCATATCGGCGTTAGAAAGAAATTAGTGGACACTTAACTCATTTTTTTCACCTGCTTGTTTTCAACTATACGTGTTCTTACGAGAGCTAAACAATATTTTGGTAAATACGGATTTTCCTTTTGCGCGCATAGACTTGAAAATTCGATTGCGAAGTTCGGTTTGATTTGATTTACATTATTTTAATGACTTTTCGGAGAATTCTATTCTAGATTCTGTTTCTTTTGGAGCTTGCCCAAGTTGTTTTTTAACTTCGTACTAGACTACAAGAATATGTACCCAACAACACTTTTATTATCGTGTATTAAGCAAAAGTCACAATTATATAGGGTGCCTCATAGTTGCAACACATTTTGCATAACTTTTCTGTAAACATTACCTGATTCGTTTCCGAGATAATCCCAGATTTTAAGGTTCACAGAAAGTTCCGAAAAAATTGCATTTTCGACTACGAAACCTGGAAATGTTCTCACATGGTCTCTACAAAAAAATCCGTAATTTAGAATGGCTAAAATTTTGCGCATTTTCAAAACGGTCATAAGGATATCAGCTGCTGTTCAGTGGCACAAACTGGAAATGCTCATTATTCACTTCATTCTAAAAATTATTTAATTTTTCTTAGACGTCTTCTTCAACTTGCCACCAAGGCAAATGCACACTAATACCATTCAGAATGGTGTTTTCGCAGTTGACAGAGAGTTGATAAAACTGACGGGCAATGGCAGAACCCCCCGAGCGACCCGTCAGGATCTGTGTCTCAAGTCAAGTTTCGAACTTAGCTCGGATCTTCGTCAGTTTTCGAGGCTGGCGACCTACGCACTAGACTAGACAGGCATTTATGTATATCTAAACTAAAAAAATGCCAGATTTCAGGGTCATAAATTTTTTTCAAAATACAAGTTTGGAGTAATTTGGATGGATTGCATAAAAGGGCATCGATTCGTTGCGGTCGTTTCATCCGGTGCCGTGGCAGTGATCGTTGCATCAATGGCTTGGAGCGTGCACATGATATTTGAGCATTTCGTACATGCAGTCGGACAACGGCCTCTTCCGTCTACTCATTGATGCCAACAACCAGCTGGTGATGGAAAATCGTACTGGTTAGCTAGACAACAACAACAACAACAACAACAACAACAACAACAACAACAACAACAACAACAACAACAACAACAACAACAACAACAACAACAACAACAACAACAACAACAACAACAACAACAACAACAACAACAACAACAACAACAACAACAACAACAACAACAACAACAACAACAACAACAACAACAACAACAACAACAACAACAACAACAACAACAGCAACAGCAACAACAACAACAACAACATCAACAACAACCGAATCTGGTTTGGATTTTGGAAAAGAAATACAGAAACCCTGAATACAAAAAAGAATGTGTGAAGGCAATCCTCGTTCTTCATGTTCGGTAAGTCGCGAGGGTAGACGAGTGGGTTATGTGGCTTCTTCAATAGAAATTTTGAGATTAGGTTGCCTCGGACGGATAAGGTTTTATCTGATGAACCTTTATTTTCAACTGATCATTACGTTAACTAGCTATAACTGTAGTTTGGATATGACTTTCCAAAACAGTTGCTTTAGTTTGATATGACTCTATTTTACAAAGGCTGAAACGACTGATCTGGCGTTAAACTGGTATGTAAAGTGAACATGACACAGTTAGCGATGAACATTAACATCGCCTTGATAGCTCAGTTGGGAGAGCGTTAGACTGAAGATCTAAAGGTCGCGGGCTCGATTCCCGCTCGGGGCAATTCTTTTTGGTTGATCGCTTTACTTAAATTTTTAAAATTACGCACACACTGACAATGTTTCGTTAAACATTCATTTGAACTCAGATTTGACAAAAAAGCCAGCAACAACAATAACAACAACAACAATAACAACGACAACAACAACAACAACAACAACAACAACAACAACAACAACAACAACAACAACAACAACAACAACAACAACAACAACAACAACAACAACAACAACAACAACAACAACAACAACAACAACAACAACAACAACAACAACAACAACAACAACAACAACAACAACAACAACAACAACAACAACAACAACAACAACAACAACAACAACAACAACAACAACAACAACAACAACAACAACAACAACAACAACAACAACAACAACAACAACAACAACAACAACAACAACAACAACAACAACAACAACAACAACAACAACAACAACAACAACAACAACAACAACAACAACAACAACAACAACAACAACAACAACAACAACAACAACAACAACAACAACAACAACAACAACAACAACAACAACAACAACAACAACAACAACAACAACAACAACAACAACAACAACAACAACAACAACAACAACAACAACAACAACAACAACAACAAAAACAACAACAACACTGTCATCCGAAACATGCGGTCGGTGAGTTTTCGGTGAGGACAACAACAACAACAACATCAAAAAACATTAACGAGATCAATTACGACCAATATTGATAATATAGAGTCTCTAGTGAATCCAGTGATAAGTTGGCTTCAACACAACGAAATCAAGATGTACTTATTCATTACTTACCTTTTTCACCTCATTAATGAAGGCTGTTTTTGTTTTGTTTAGCCTTTTCCAAGCTTTTTACAGCTTACGATTTTTTGTGAATATCGTTTTCGAAAGGTTTTTTCGCATGCTGATATTTGTTACTTCACAAACTTGAATAATACTGGGCAACATAACTTTGATAAAACACTTTCTCGAAAGTGATTGCATTTTCCTATAATCCTTCGTGGGAAAAGTGCTGAACGAACATTAATAGTGTCTAGTTAAATATGTACATATCTCCATTTTGACTATGCCCAATTTTGACTCACTATAAACTACAGTTACATGGGCATAGTTTGAGCTATTGATAAAAATTAGTTAGTGTTAACATTGAACCAAATTGTAAAAAATCCTTTGGTTGTTGATGCATTTTCTGTTTCTGTTGCTAAATTTATCTTGCCATCAAGTTGCAGGTGACAACATCAGCATTAACATAATACTCAAGCACTCGGCACCGAAATATGGCAAGGTCAGTGGAGGTGGTCTTGTTAATTTTTGTTTCATTCGCTTTAAAAGTGGTGTCTACCACGGCTCAATCTTTTCACACCATTCATTATGTCCTAAATCGGTACTCACTTTTATTAGAAGATTTAAATTTAGTTTTGACGATATTTTTTCATAGTTTTTCGTACATACATAGCCCTGCCTACATAGATAACACAACGTTATGCATGGAAATCGTTCATATTTCAGATCCATCGTCTAGATATTCGATACGGGTATACTGGTTGTTATCTAATGTGGCAGACCAATGGCTACCCACTAGAGTTGTTGTCCAAAGAGGACGTTCTCACACTTCATGATTTCGGGTGAGCAAACATTCTCAGTCATAATTGCCAAAAAAATATTTTCGAGAATGCTTTTTATTTATAAGAATGAAGATAACAAGAAACTTTCTCTAGTAAACGTAAAAAATTTAGACAGAACACACACATTGTGTCAATCAATTATATTAAAATGAATGAGCAACTGGATTTTTTTCCTTATTTTCACACTATTCTCTTTTTAACTGTAACCATCTAAAAATGGCATGTTCATCTTCAGGTTGGACCGAATAAGCAACAATTGTTTTGAGCATTCGCGCATTATACTACAAGATGACGGAAGTATCGTAGCCAAGCTCCTTACCCCTGACGACCCAAGAGAAGAGCCCATTTATCTTCGGCATCGAAACGCCACCAATAGGGTATCTCAAGCGTTTCAAAGGTTTATTCATCACGAAGGTTGGTCGATTTTGAAAAAAAACTCACTAATGCAAAAAAGAGTAGAACCTAAAAAAAGTAGATTCGACGAACATGATGATTCATTTTGTTTCATTTTCTGACAGACGTGATGATTGATGATGGTTTGCATAGGTTGTTGGTGCAAGCAGACGAATCTGCTTTGACGGTCACTATTTGGGAACTAGCAGGTGAGTCGAGATTCCGTGAGACTTAATTATTTTGTAAATTTCGGAGCGCAAATTTTTTCATCATTTCTATTATTATCTTTCATATACCTCGGTCTTTACAGATTCCATGAAACGAGCAAAGCGGCTGATCACGGGAAACGCTCAATTACTGTCGAATATCAAGGTGAGGGAAACTTTTTTTATGTTAACTCGACTCTTACTGAACTCATGTAAAATCTAAATAAACTGTGCCTCCTGCCAATTTCTAACTTAGGACCTTCGACCCTTCTTGCGAGTCAATGAATAATTGGCTAATTTAACAGAATTCTACCCGTCCTATGCCGTACTTCACACAGACCACAAGCCCTTATCCGAAAGGTATACGAAATGACCCAACTGTCAATTGCACCCAACTGAGCATACTGCTAGATGAAACAACGAATGAAAGGGAAGTGCTCACCTTTTCTGAGAAAACATTTTACATGTTAGTAGTGTTGCTTGCATATAATATTTTATTGCCTCTTATCCTCTCCGGTACGTTAGATTAACTCGTTAAGTCAGATTCAAATTATCCTATCAAAATGTATGAACATGTGAATTTTTTTACTAAGTTACCATGCCTACAATTTTCAAATATGTCTTCTTTATAACAGGCACCCCGGTGTAAAACTGAAACATCTACTAATACATCTCCAGCTTTTTTTATTATTCAATAAACTCCTATTTAAAATCGTTTGACTGCTGACTATTAAATGCATCTATAAGTTTAGATAGTATAGCTTTTTTTTAGATAAACTAGTATGTTTTTCAAACAACAGGTCAAACCCTGGTGCTACCGTCAAGACATTTGCCAATGCGAATCTTCTCTATGAAAAGTGCCGACGTCTCCATGGTAACGAGACAGTCAAGGCGTTCACTTTACGGCCGAACAACGCTCTGAAGATGTTAGTGGAGTTCATGGACGCAGATTTCCAAACCCCAAAACTTTTCCTAGAATTTTTTTCAAACACAAAAAGTTTGCGTGCTCATTAAGGTGGGTGAACCACTGAAATACCACCGCTGCGCGGGCCAAACGCTTTTGTCAGTCAAAGTCAGCCTGACGATAGGTAATCGGGAGTTAACGGACAGTAAAGCTTCATTTGGAATATACGTTTGGTGACATAACAATAAGGCAATTGGAAAAATTCAATGAAAGTTTTTTGGGCTTAGACTTTCGCTTGATGGACGCCGTTCTAGATGATTTTCCAACTCATGGATTCTTCTTTGACCCCAAAAAAATAGGGTTTGGTGCTGAAATGTAAACTAAATATGGAAAATTGATGACTGAGGTGATCACTTAATGCGCGCTGGCATGGCAAACTATTGTACAGGGTGGGCCAAAAAAAACGACCAAGCTTTGATCTGATATAAAAATGGCTGTGATGAATTTTTACAATTGTCATTTTCATCATATGTTAACAACATATAAACTTAAATTTATTGAGAATTTCGTTAAGATCGGTTGGGGTTTGAGAGAAATGTGCACTTTTGACTGAAAAAGTTGCTCGCTCGTTTTTACAACAGCCATACACAGCCAATACGATATATTGTCCCTACGATGAGATTTGTCACTGAAACATGGAATTCTGTTGTTTTGGGGGTATTTTCCAGTACAGTTAACGTTTTCCCGCATAAACAGATGAGTTTCTTCAAAAAATTTCAGTTTTGAAACGTTTGTGAAAATTTTAAATGAAAAAGTGAGAAAGTGGCATTTAATAGAGTATAACCTGTTTTAAGCGTGATTTCGAATTTTTAGTCTGAATTAAAATAGGGTTACTTTTATCATACACTAAATTTGATTGTTTTTATAGTTTTTGATGAAAATTATAGTCTACAAATTGATAAAAATCGGAGTTAAGTCCCATTATAAGCTGTTGTAAAAATGCGCAAGACGTTTTTTTGGATGCACGTGCACAACTTTTGTTTGAGTCAACATATCATATTGAAAACTTCAGGAAAACTAAGTTATTATGTTGATAATATATGTTGAAAACGACAAGCCAAAAGATTAGACACAACCACCTCTGAGTCAGATCAAAGTGTAGTCGTTTTTTTGGCCCACCCTGTAGTATCAATGTGTCAGAAGTGTTTTTCCAACGATCAAAATGCAGGTTCTTAGTTTCGCGATTGAGGTCTTCATAAAGCCTCCTAACTTAGAGCACAAAACTTTTTATAGTATAGCCTAGCCAAGGCTTTTTTAGCCTGATTCGGTGCGCTTTCAAAATTTTGCCAATGAAATCTCTTCCACATCACCAATGGACAACAGACGAAAAATGCACTTAATTCATTGCATACGTGCGTATTCGACCCACAATATTTTTTTGATAATAAAAACCTTGAACCGGCTAAACTTTCCATCAATCTCATATGGTATTATAACTGAGGTTCGAATATTTCGCGACAGTTTTCCGAAACATTGTCGCGACAGTTTTTTTGTAAAAAAATTTCAAACACACTCTTTTTTGTTTGTTTTTTGTAACATTTTTGCCAGGTATTAGTAAACGAATTCTAGGTATATTACTTTCAAATTTACAATTGTACAATTGTGTGTCTAGAGTTTTATAAAAAACAGTGTATTTGTCACCTATATCGCGAAATATTCGAACCTCAGTTTTAGTGTGCATTTGGCCTAAATTAATAAAAAAAATCCGAGTAAAAAAGTGTTGCCGAGTCTCGATTTTCAGACAACATCACCCATATAACTACCGAGAACGGTGCAGCCTACTCTTGGTCGGAATGGCTACACAGAGCGCGGAAACAGAATTAATGACCCCGATGGGCACGATTGTGGCCCAATTCAGCGGGTACTTTTATCTGCTGTTCGTCATGATTGCGACGACGGGAAATGCATTTAGCCAAAGGTTAAATGGTGTGGTGGTAGAAAGATAGTGCGATCAAGAAGATATGGTAAGGTGACTATTTTATTCAAACCCCAATTTGACTCATTTGTGATTCTCGTAACTAGGGTACTTTTTACTGTAAGCTGAAATGAACTTTGAGCCGAATGGTTAAGTTGCATCCAATAACGTTTCGGTTGAAAATTGAACCGTTGGTGCTTTATATTATTGGTTTTCTGTAGGACCCTCATTATTGCTTATCATTTCATAGCATAACATAACATAACATAACATAACATAACATAACATAACATAACATAACATAACATAACATAACATAACATAACATAACATAACATAACATAACAAAGCATAAATTAACACAACATAACATAACTTAACATAACTTAAATTTCATCTCACAGCGCACGAATCACAATCATATGGGCGTCTTTGTCGGATATGCTATGTCTCATGGCACAGTTCATCTACATGGAGATGTTATATCCGGCCGCTTTTATCCAAATAAGACAGGTGTTACAGAATGACGATCATTTGCTCATCAACGGCTTTTTCACGTTCGTCTTTGTGCACATGATAATTGGCAGTTAGTTCTTCTTTAATCTTGTTTATAGCCAACTAGCGTACTCAAATGTCATTTATATGTGTCTTGTTCATGTCATCTTAGTCACTCATATAGCATACAAGAAATAAAAATGCCCAAAAGCATAATGAGTCTCTAATATGGTTCTTATTAGTGCTGATCGTAAAAAAGTGAGAGACAAGAATTCGATGGCGTTACAACTAATTTACGTTTCCGGGTTTTTTTATGACATTGACCGCCAGTAACTAAACTCTGCGGCTGACAACAAGGGAAGTTCACATGCTTAATATCAACAAGAACAGTATAAGTTGGCCCTGATGATTATTCATTGAAAGAACCAAATTCCGGACCTTGCACGAGTTTTCCTGTAACTTCTTAACAGTCAACTCACCTTGAAATTTTGCCCAAATTTTTGTCATTTTGGTTTAAAAAAATTCGAGTTTTTTTAAATGATAACAATTCAAAGTTTTTTTTAAATTAAAAAAATTACTTATTCTTCTGTTTAAAAAAATCACTGTGATAATGATCAAATAGTTGTTGTGAAAGTCTTATTGAAACGGCATACGAATTTCTGTATTAAGTTTTATCAATATTTCAATATCAACCCTGTAGCAAATCAAAATTCTGTTTATGACAGAATCAAACGAATTTTGAAACTCCAGACAGATTTGTATTTTTAAACGTAAAACTGCAACTGAACTTCGGGAAACAAATATTATCCTTATTATAGCATCAAACGTGTGAATACCAATTGTTGCCAATACGGAAACATGCTAGATTTTCGCAACGAAAAGTCCGGAATATGGTTCTTGCAGTGAGTAATCATCAGGCCTAACTTATACTGTTCTTGTTGATATTAAGCATGTGAACTTCCCTTGTTGTCAGCCGCAGAGTTTAGTTACTGGCGGTCAATGTCATAAAAAACCCGGAAATGTAAATTAGTTGTAACGCCATCGAATTCTTGTCTCTCACTTTTTTACGATCAGCACTAATAAGAACCATATTAGAGACTCATTATGCTTTTGGGCATTTTTATTTCTTGTTTCTATCTTTTTTATGTGTGAACATTTTTTCACTGAACTCAATTTTATCAAACTTGAAATAAACCGGGCTCAGGTTAAAAGCTATATATGCCATTGTGTTGATTTTTTGCATCAGATGCAGCTTTGTGAGTTGAAATGTCAAAAATATTTTTTTCACAAAAGTTTATGACTATGGCCCCCCGCCCCATAACTTCCGCATGCTTCATTTTTCAAGAAATCCAATGTTATTTTTGGATTCAGTGGTTAAAACTGTATATTTGTCATCGTGTTGATTTTTTTTTATCAGATGCAGCTTTGTGAGTTGAAATGGCAAAACATATTATTTTCACAAAAATTTATAATGGTGGCCTCATAACTTCCGCATGCTTCATTTTTCAAGAAATCCAATGTTATTTATGGATTCAGTGGATAAAACTGTATATATGCCATCGTGTTGAGTTTTTGTATCAGATGCAGCTTTGTGAGTTGAAATGGCAAAAAACCATATTTTCACAAAAATTTATGACGGCGGCCTCATAACTTCCGCATGCTTCATTTTTCAAGAAAACTGATGCTATTTTTGGATTCAGTGGATAAAACTGTATATGTGCTGTAGTGTTGATCTTTTGCATCATATGCTGCCTTGTGAGTTAAAATAACGAAAAACTACTTTTTTGCGTGAAAATGGGTTAAAAAGTTGATTTACTTTACCCATGGAGACTTTAGCTGTATTCACGTTATTTTCAAACGGACTTCGGATTCCATTGCCCATAGGTGTCATACAGATGAGGCGAAAAGGTTATCGTGACAGGTAATGGGTATCGTAAGCTATAATTAAAACAAGAAAATTTGCCTGCGATTTTTGGGCATTTTCTTGCAATTTTTTGAAAAAGTGGCCGTAAAAATGAAAAATATTTTTCAGATCTCTTTGCGACTCCGGAATTACTTTAGTTAGCCCACTATTACCCCCGGATAAAATTTTCATGGTTCTAGCCACAGGGAAATACCCCTGCCAGCGAAACGTGCATACAGAAAAAAAAATGGAAAATGTTCTTCGGGAACCTAAAATCGAACCTCACAGGAGGTAGGTTTTTTTGAATGGTAACAATTCAAAGTTTTTTTTTAAATTAAAAAAATTACTTATTCTTCTGTTTAAAAAAATCACTGTGATAATGATCAAATAGTTGTTGTGAAAGTCTTATTGAAACGGCATACGAATTTCGGTCTTAAGTTTTATCAATATTTCAATATCAACCCTGTAGCAAATCAAAATTCTGTTTATGACAGAACCAAACGAATTTTGAAACTCCAGACAGATTTGTATTTTTAAACGTAAAACTGCAACTGAACTTCGGGAAACAAATATTATCCTTATTATAGCATCAAACGTGTGAATACCAATTGTTGCCAATACGGAAACATGCTAGATTTTCGCAACGAAAAGTCCGGAATATGGTTCTTGCAGTGAGTAATCATCAGGCCTAACTTATACTGTTCTTGTTGATATTAAGCATGTGAACTTCCCTTGTTGTCAGCCGCAGAGTTTAGTTACTGGCGGTCAATGTCATAAAAAACCCGGAAATGTAAATTAGTTGTAACGCCATCGAATTCTTGTCTCTCACTTTTTACGATCAGCACTAATAAGAACCATATTAGAGACTCATTATGCTTTTGGGCATTTTTATTTCTTGTTTCTATCTTTTTTATGTGTGAACATTTTTTCACTGAACTCAATTTTATCAAACTTGAAATAAACCGGGCTCAGGTTAAAAGTTATATATGCCATGCTTCATTTTTCAAGAAAACTGATGCTATTTTTGGATTCAGTGGATAAAACTGTATATGTGCTGTAGTGTTGATCTTTTGCATCAGATGCTACAGAAAAAAAACGGAAAATGTTCTTCGGGAACCTAAAATCGACCCTCACAGGAGGTAGGTTTAACAAATTTCTATGAAAATTTGTGCATATACGCAAATTTTTACGGGGATTAGGATAATGCAACTCAAAATTTGTAAAGTCAAAGCAACGATGGAAATTTTCATGCAAAATCGACAAAATCGTCTAAATTGGAGTTTACCATCGAACCATATTAAGGTTTCGGACTATCGTCCGAACCTTGATAATATATTCATATTTTCACTCGTGTTTTTAATGAACGTTTGTTAAATGAACATTATATTCAGATTGTGGTCTTTTTGGATCTGGGACGTTATGTTTACTCACGTTAACGTCCTGAAATGACTTGAGATCTGTTTTCATTTTCAGTCATCATGTCTATGCTGCACCTGCTGATGATCGCCCTACAACGATTGCCCGTATTTAGCGATGAGTATAAAGTTAGCCAGGGTTTGTTGGGAACCTAACACTTTTACTATAGAAATTCCATTGAACATGTATGTGACCGCTGTAAAGTTTGAAACTTGCTAGAACGAATAGAACAGAATCGCAATCTGTTTTCACTGTAACTAAAAGCCCTTTTTATAAGATCATTCAATTTGACATCAACAGTGAATACTGAGCACGTATTACTGAGGAAATGTACTAAAAACGGAATGCGTAATGCGAGACCCACTGAATATCTAACACGGTCCCACTCCTAACCAGCCTCACGATGTGTTATCAGCGGTTGACGGTTTACAACCTCTGATATGGACTCTGAGGAATTGAACCCCATATGGAATCATGTCTACTAATGAACCCCGCACAGATTACGCAGATTTTTTTCTCGTTTTTTTATAGAATAACCATAGCTAAAATAAACTTTGTTCATATCAAAATAAGGTTTTGCTCAGGAACTGAAACTGTCACAGTCCTACGCACTGACCTGGTACTGTTGGGTGGTACCAGTTGTACTCGTGTACCTGCTGCCCGTCGAGGGCAAGTTCTTTGAGGCAAAGCTCATATACGTGGCATATGCCGGTTGTGATCTCATTACTCGCAACTTGCACCTTTCGCCGACCGATTACTTTCCGCGCGTTAGTCTTTTTGGGATTTCTTCATGACTGAAACAAGGAAAGCACACTAATATCATAATATAACTTTAGCGATTTTTTTATTTCATGTTCATATCAGAATGGTGTTTGCGTAGTAGCGAAAGTGGTTTAATAAACGGACGGGCAATGACAGAATATGAAGACAAGATTGAACTCCATCCAATATGTCAGTTGAAATAGCTTAGTTGTATTTAGTGATTTTTTTATCTAGTACGCTGCATGGGCAAACTACAAGCAAATGATCGCGACAACATTGCCAGGTTGGACTCGAGCCAGATACTAACTTTGTTTTATATAAAGTTACTCAACAACTAAACTACTCAAATATATTCAAAGATTCTTGCTACTCAGACTTATGCCTTTCAGGGATCAGTATCGCGTGCAAGGTGTCTTTGATAACGGCTTGCTGTATTGTGATCAACTACGCATTTCTGATCATACTTATACCGTATAGGCAGATCAGAAAGATGACAGTTAGTCGGAGAGATAGCGTGGAAGTCAATGTGAACTGATGAAAAATTGTCTGATGCCTATTAATGGCTTTAGCTTCACTTGCTCAAAAGCGTTGTTTATGAATAAATAAATAAATCAACTCTTTAGAGGGTGTCGGATGTCTCCAAAGTCGACCTGACGCTTTCCGGTATGCGAATGATTGACTGACTGACTGACTGATTGACTGACTGACTCTGATTGACTGACTAAATAACTGACTGACTGACTGACTAACTGACTGATTGACTGAGTGACTGAATTACTGACTGACTCTGACTGAATGACTGACTGACTGACTGACTGACTGACTGACTGACTGACTGACTGACTGACTGACTGACTGACTGACTGACTGACTGACTGACTGACTGACTGACTGACTCATTTGTTTCAGCTATCTTATCGCGACTGTGATTCACCGCACTCTTGGTACAATCACATATTTTTTTAATTTATTGTCGTTCATTAATTATTGTTAATTTATTATTAATTTGTTATTAATTCATTATTAGTTCATTAATAACTCATTATCAACTGATTGTCGTACAAAACAATGAAAACATAGCATTTTTTGTTTGATTGGAAGACTCCATTCAAAAGATTGCCATTTTCCCAAGCTTGATGGGAAACTTTACAGTGCGGTCATATTCATATAACTGAGGTTCGAATATTTCGCGACAGTTTTCCGGGACATTGCCGGACAGTTTTTTTGTAAAAAAATTTCAAGCACACTATTTTTTGTTTGTTTTTGTAACATTTTTTCACAGGCAAATTAATTTTAAATTTTTAATTTAAGGTGTGTGGCAAAAGTCTTACAAAAAAATCGGTGAATTTGTCGCTTTTGTCGCAAAATATTCTAACCTTAAGTTATAGGAATTTTCTAAATTTCCGAGATACCCTGACTAAGCTAGTATCACCCAGTATCACACATGTAGTGAATTAACGGTCCGAACTATGCAACGATCTCACTAAACATTGATGTAGAGATCTTTGAAATTTAGTTTTTATCAGTCGCTAGAAAGAAACTTTAGTATTTCTAGTGGGTTCTTAGCACCCAACCTCCTCTTTTCTCTTTCCGGAATCACCCCCCCCCCCCCCTCCCTCCCTTACTGCAACTGACTCAGCGAAAGAGTGGAAGGAGGGCTTCGGAGAAAAAAACTTCCAAAATCGGCAGTTTCAACAAATGTTATGAGTTAATTGGCAATATAAACGATATAATTTTTTTTACAGTAACAGTGATTTTTTCTCTTTCTTTTAATATTCTCCAAATAGTGAGAAATCCATACTTCCGTGCGCTAGCGGACGAGAAGGGGGTGGGAGAAGTAGAGTCCCCCCCCCCCCTATTTGGCGTCTTCAAAAAGTTGAATTTGTTCCTTAAGGTGTAGTTAAAATGGCCTGAAACTGCTAATTCCCTTCTCTTTGACAGCATTCCCTCCCTTTGGAGAATTAAAGTAGCTCTTTCGCCAGTGGTCCCAGAAGCCCAGTCCGCCCAAGAAGACAGGGGAGGGAGTTCCAACGAAGAAAAAAAGCTCAAAAGTCATATTGAATGAAAAACGATTTCCCATAAATATAACTTTTCTGAATCTAGGATATTTATTATTATTATTATATTAATAATTTAGCATCTCGAATATTGTCCGCTTGGGGGCGCATTGAGGCCAGTTTCAACATCACATTCAACCACTGGCGGACGAGCTAAACCTCCAAAGGGAGGGTAATGTTGTCAAAGAGGGGGGAATCGGTAGCTATCAGAACATTTTACCTACACCTAAAGGAACAAATTCTACTTTTCGAATTCACCAAAGAGGGGGGATTCCACTTTTTTCACCCTTCTCGTCCGCTAGTGCATTCAACGATTATGTACCTTTTATGGGTGCCTGGTTCTGCAAACCATTTGGCACATCAGTTGGCATCAGTGGCGGATGAGCGAACACCAAAAAGGGAGGGGAATTTCGTCAAAAAACGGGGGAATTTGCAGTTTTCAGACCCATTTTACCTACACCTTAGAGAACAAACCAAATTTTCGAAGTTGCAAAGAGAGGGCAATTCCACTTTTCCCTCCCCTTCTCGTCCGCTAGTGGTCGGCATACGTGCCAGCCATAACAGAGGGCTTAGGGCATATAATATGTTTGTATGTCAATAGCTGACGATAGGTGTAGGAAAAGTGGAATTCGCCCCTCTTTGGTGCCACCAAAATGTTAATTATGTTCCTAAGGTGTAGGTAAAGGGGGTGAAAACTGCCGATACCCCCTTCTTTGCGGAATTCCCCTGCCTTTGGAGGGTTAGCTCCTCCGCCGTTGGTGTATGTACCACGGAACTGCGCAATGTAAATGTTTACTGGGATTATTTTCTATTGTTACTTCTATTATTATTTTCTATTGCTACTTCTATTATTATTTTCTTTTTGCTACTTCTTTTTTTTGGATTTCTTTATTAACTGAAGTCATAAGGCACACTAATACCATATC
>OZ038447.1:27399604-27410227 GCA_964036265.1 Daptonema setosum | reverse complement strand
AACAAGAAACCCTGACCAAGATCCCCACATCCACTCCAAAATCAGTACTTATTCACTCATTTCTTATCGTCCTCTCTCAATTTTTTGTACATTGTTTTGAAGTGAGAATAAAAAAATACACAATGAAAACACTAAACTCACGTTTTCTCGTTTTTTTTAAACCGAAGATTCTGCAAAATTACGAGAAAGTTTTTGCGTGATCAAATATAGATTTCGTGATTACCATTCACCACTTATTTTTATTTAAAGTTTGTTCTCATAAAATTTATTAGCTCTAATCGTTATTAGAAAACATGTTCAGATTTTACATACATATATCGTGCTTAGGCTGGTAAGTCCAGAAAAGCCGAATTTAAATAAATATTAGAAGTTCCTTGTTCAGTGCTGTCGTTTTTACTGCTCGATTTTTCCTACTGGTCTGTCTAGTTTTTCTGTTTTCTTCACTTCTTGCTGTAATTCGATTCCTTTTCCGGCGAAAATAAAATGTCCTGTTTGAAATACGTTGGTTGATTGTTTCTAGAGAAGCAAACTGTGAAGAAAATCGTGTTGCAAATTGTTTTCGAATGAATACGGCTCACTCATTCACTCACTCATCCACTCATTCATTCACTCACATACTCACCCACTCACTCACTCACTCACTCATTCACTCACTCACTCACTGACTTACTGACTCACTCACTGACTCATTCACTGACTCACTCACTCACCTCACCATCAACACTCACTCCTCACTCACTGAACCTATCTTATATATTAGTTGAGTCAATGCTGATGATTAAAAGGTTTGATAAGTTTCCATATTTTGTTATCGGAACATAACACCTGTTTGATTCAAAATATGTTGAGCGTTAAAAGGTTTACATGACGTTGACCCCAATGACAGGTTCTTCCGAAAAAGCCATATGCTATATCTACCTAACATCTAATATGCAGCTGAAAAAGCTTTGCGAGTTAACTTACTCTCTTTCAAATGTTAAGTTACTTACGTATGTACCTTGGGACACTTCTTTGATAATTATGGTTAGTTTCACCTGTCATGAAACGTAATCAACGTTTTTCCTGCTCTAATTGGACGCCGAAATTGAGCTGAAACAGTAAAAACGTAGACGCAACATTTATATGTAGCTTGTTCAGGGTGTTCTGTAAATAAAATCGATCTTCTTTATAGTTTAGTCAAGTTATCTAGAACCTTTTTGATGAATCTGTTGCCACATACGAGATGAGTTTGGCGCACCGTTCTTGTGTTTTCAAAATTGTGGTAACTTACTTTTCCTCGAAAATTAGCTTGCGCGCCGCACCAACACAAATTTGAAATTTAAATGCGTGCAAAATTTTTTTTGCGCAACAAGAAACCCTGGAAAAGCTATATCGATAAAATATTTTAGCGGATATGAAGTGAATGTGACGTAATAATGTTGACCCACGTCAATAAGATTCGTTTTATAATATCTTCAAGTTAGGTTATCAGGGGTTAACCGACAGGTAAACTTCTTATAGAATCGTGTTTATACTATATTTTTGGGACAGAAATTTCTGGCGTTTGGAAAAAATTCAGGGAAATTTCAGGGTTTAGAAGTTACTCGAACTATTCATATTGTGACGGATGGAGCTCACGAAAGTCCACCAAGTGACGGGAGGCATCGCGTTCGGTGGTCTGACGGTGACGATCGTGGTCGTTGCTTTTGGTATCCACATGCTGATCCATGCCGATGACGCCCGTGTTACACCCATGATCAACATCGGTTGGCTTATTTATTTTTATCCCTTTTTAAATTTTATGTTTTTAAATTTTTTATTGAGCATTGCATGTACACCCATGATCAACATCGGTTGGCTTCTCTCGTTTTATCCCTTTTAATTTTTATGTTCTTTTAGGTTTTATTGAGCATTGCATGTACTCATCGCAATTTATTTTGTGCTCACATGTATCCAGTCTAAGTATGTATTTTACTAATAAAGCGAGATGATTTGAAATGAACGTGATTAAATGGTTAGACGTACGTTAGATGGTGTTGAGAATGCCCTAGAACCAATCAACGCATAGCATTTATCTACTTCGAGTTTTGTAGCTTCCCTAGTCACGTGGTTAAGGTACTGGCCTCACTCCCCAAAAGTCCTGGTTCGGACCCCGGGTTGAGACACAGCGCATTCGAGAACGTTGTTGATGATCAGTGATTGTCATTTGTAGATCGAATGACCGTTATTTCACTATTTGTGACTTGGCATCCTACTTTGCTATTATGGCATAACAACTGAACAAATTTGATTTGATTTGATTTTATCTTTATCGCCTGTTTCGTCTAGTGCGTAGGGTGCCAGTCTAAAAACAGATTGACCTGGTTAAAAATATCTTGCTCGAGACATAGAACCCCACGCGTTGCTTGGCTGTTGCTGTCACTGCCCGTCAATTCAATCAACCACTAGCGGACGAGAAGGGGTGGGAAGAGTGCGATACCCCCCCCCCCCCCTCTTTGGCGTTTTCAAAAAGTAAAGATCGTTTCTTAAGGTGTAGGTAAAATTGCCAGAAAACTGCCAATTCCCTCTTCTTTGATAAAAATTCCCCTCCCTTTGGAGGATTAGCTTTTCTGCCAGTTCATTCAACCTCATATGGACTGACGGGCATAACTTTATTTTACGAGTAATGGAATCGTGTCCACCCATGAAAACCGCAGATATTCCGCCAAATGTTTGTCCGATCTTCAATAACCTTGAAAGTCTTTGCATGCAGGCAGCACGATGGATGCGCGGGGCGAACGCCTGAATCAAAGCATCTCCTACATGCAGTCCGACGACGGTCGATTCCGCCTGCTCATTGACGACGACAACCAGCTGGTGCTGGAAAATCGTACGGGTTGGTGGGATTTAATTAAATATTTGAAATCGAATTATGAAGTTTCATTGAAGATTTTTCATAACGTTTCACGTGTACAGGCATATTGATAAAAAAGCAAACTAACTACATATGTTCGTAACTATTATAAACATAGATTCTATGCCGACAAGAGTTTTTTTTGAAAAAAACATGTACATTAAAGGACAAAAATACGTGTCAAAAACGGCGGTGCACCGCCGACAGACCGCGGTTGTCGGTGGACCACATAGTATATAATGCGATGCACACAACTGCCGTTGTTTTCATCGACATAGTCGTGGAACCGGGCGATTTTGTTACACGCGCATTTTTCTGTTGCATGGCAATGCACCCCGCAAACAATCAGCTTGCAGAATGGAGTGTACGGTGCATCGCGGTTTTTGACTCATCTTTTTGTCCTGTACTGTAATCTCTGTCCTATTGTTAATTGCATGGTAACTTTGCAGGCGCCGATCTTGTCAGCAAAACTATAATTCTCAAGCACTCCTCACCCAAGTACGGCAAGGTTGGACCATTGAAAGTGCACTGAGAGTATGTATATCGCTTTGGCTGACAATCACAAAGTTTCTTATTCGCCATTATTCAGATAAATTGCCAGGTACATCGCCTCGTCATTCGATATGAGCCGACCGACGACACGTGCTACCTATTGTGGCAGACCAACAGCAACTGGCAGTATCTGCTATCACCCGAGGATGTCCTGACTCTCCACGATTTCGGGTTCGTCACATAACGATCATAATACATCACAGGGCAAGATTGGCTGAGATTCTATGTATGCTTTGCGCAGAATGGCCAGAGCCACACTGAAACACCAATGACAGGCCACTGACTCTTTTAAGATTCGCTTTAAAAAAACATAGTTGGCTGCTAACTGGTTACAGTGACAGCCACTTGAAACTTCGCGAGGAGTGTCGCGATCCGGCACAATGCATCGTGTTAACACAGGTTTGAGGGACCTTTCCCTTGAACCTGATGTTCCCGCATATATGACCAATCAGCGCCGACGGCCGACTAGCCGCAACGTTGTTTTCACTTCTTATATGCAAATCTGAATAATGTCTGTTTTAAAATTTGTACTCCTGTAAAATACTAGATTACCTCTGAAACCGCTAGGCGGCCGTACACGGGTTCGAATCCCGGGGCCGTCACCAAAAGGCCTTAAAACAGGAGTGTGACCTATAATACTGGCTGATGGTCATTAAAGAATATGCCTTGAACAACCGATGGAGTAACTTAAAACTTGGTTGAGACAACCCAACGATAAATTTTTTTTTCATTAAAAACCAGGCGAGACGAGCTGACCAGCAACTGTCCATGGCAATCTCGAATCACTCTAAACAATGACGGCAGTCTGGTGGCCAACGTCGGTTCACCGAATGAATCAGATGGACGACCGGTTTACCTCTGGCGACCAGACGGATCCGGCACTGTCGCTCGACAGTTTCATGGATTTATCCATTCCGAAGGCAAGTCGGTCGAAGAATTATTTTTTTGAAGCGTGATTGATGCAAGAGTTAAATATTAACCAGCATTTTATTAGGTTTGTCTATCGCACAGAAGTCTCATTTCCTAGCATTTTCAATTGATTTCGATACCGGATCGAGATCTTTCCACATTCAGAATTTCATAAGATTTTTTCATGCGTGTACAGACATGCGATGCGATTTTTATGAGAGACCGTGATATCAGCGAAAAAAACAGACACATATAAACTTGATTTCCGTGGGAAAAAGGCGCGCATTCCAAAATAAGTCTCTCAATCAATTGGGAATCCTACTCTTTTTGCAGATATAACGATCGACGGCACGTTTCATCGATCGGTAGTCAACGCTGAGAAGAACGACTTCACTGTAAACTTTTGGCTAATATCAGGTAAATGAAAGAATTATTACATTAATGAAGGAAAACACAATAAATAACAATAACATAGTATATTTAAAATCTGTTCGATTAAATACGTATTTTTTAAACGGCTCGTATTCCGCAAGATATGATGGTCAAGTAACCATGATTGTGATTGATTAATTAAAACAAGTATACATATATTTATAGCTGTATGATAAATTACAATATATACTTTATTACATATATTTTATTATAGTTATAATATTGTAATTATTTCAGAGTCGATGCACCGAGCCAGACGGCTGGTCACCGGTAACGCTCAGTTGCTTTCAAATCTAAAAGTGAGAAAATTCCTTAAATTTATTATAAAAATTAATTGTTTCTATAGGTTATTTGTTTCAACTTCTGATGCTTGTATCTTGTATCTATACTAGTTTACAGAATTCAACCTCACCGCCTTCTTATTTCGAGTGGCGAGAATTTGATTATGCCAGAGGGGAAAACAACGACACCATCAACGCCGTTAAATGCTACCAATTGAGAACCATGATTACGGAATCAAATGAACTGAATGAATTGCACTCCTTGAATGATAAATACAGACATATGTAAGAAGATTTATAAAAACATATGTCTGTATTATTGAAAGGCTTTCTCGATTTCGAGGCTTATTGAAAAATTTCTCTGCTGTCTAAAATTTTTCTTTTTTCGGTAGATATTTTATAGGATTCAGCAAAACTATAAGTCTAAATGTGAACATCTGTTAGGTTGTATGAAAATTGTGTGAAAAGCAAATTAATATGATGTATCGGTAAATGGTGTTTCAAGATAATCTTATTCATCAACAGCTTGTACAAAGAGGTCATGAAGCACGTCAATGCGGATCTGTTGCTAGAAAGGTGCAGACGCCAACCGTCTGCCAGTGCCATATTTCAGTTTGATAAAACGACACGAAGCACCCTCCGAGCGTTAGTTCACAACCCAGGTAGATTTCATTCGTGGCATAGAAGTTCTAACCAAGAATGAACTAAAATAGACTATTCTAGTACTAGATTTTTTATAAGCTTTAAACTTTGCAATTCATTTGGCGAGATCAGTTCTCGAACGGCTAGAATCGCAAAAAATACTGGTTTGATAAGAATTATTTGATAAAAATATGGGTTATTCGCAGGCGTTTAATTTTTATTTACATATCCTGAAAAACCTAATTTTACGTGATATTTCTTTTTCAGACAATACCATCCATACAATTATCGGGATCGCTGCAGTCTGCTGACGATCGGGATGGCCCGGGAGGCAAGTTCACTAACTGCATTACTTTCAGAATCCAAAATTGCCATGAGTGAGATTTGTAAGAGTACGTCCGAGAACAAAATTCTCAAGAAATCAAAATTTCCAAATGACATATCTGCAGAGCACACAAGCAGAGCTCCTAACGCCGATGGGCACTATGCTTGCCATGTTCGCCGGTTACTTCTATTTCCTGTTAATAGTGGCCGTGACTAACAGCAACACGTTCACAAAGAGGTAAATCTTTTCCCGAAATTGATGGCCAAACCTTTCGCGAACCTCCAAAACGATCAGCGAAGAGGACCTAAATACTAGCCGAAGTTTCACTCACAGTATTCGTTCTGTAGCTGCGCGAAGCGGGTCACTCATTTTTGTCCTGTACCATACAGTAGAGGACGCAAGATTTCTAACTGCACTATTCTAAGAATCCAAAATTCAACACGTGCAGTGAATGCAACCAACGCATGCTTCTACCGTCATTTGTTGACACCAGCGTTTATCACATATCAAGCAAAGCAGGTATGGCCTGGTGGTTAGGGTGTTGGCCTCGCATGCGAGAGGTTATGGGTTCAAAACCTTTTGTAAAATTTTGGTAAAATACTGGCCGCAGACGAGTTTTTTCAAAGTTTAACTATTCCCTTTGAAGTTTGACCGTTCGTTAACCCCCATAACCTATCGTGAGGCTGGCTTGTCCGAGCGATAGCGATGACAAGCGCGTTAGCACCGCGCGGAAAGTATAAGTAAAGGATCGAAAATACATACAATTTAATAATTTCGATTCTCCAAAACACTTTTGTTCTAAAAAAAACTCGCAAATTACAGGTTTGGCAATTTTGGATTCTCAGAAAAGTGCAGTTAGTAAACTCGCGTACAGGACAACAAGTTGTGACGAAATCATCAAAGCTTTGGCAAATGTGCGCGCAGCGTCAGCAATTGGGTCCTCATCGCTGATTGGTTGGAAGCGTAAAACCTAGCCGAAACTTGTACCGTATTTTGCAGTACGCGTATCCCAGTGATATGGGCGTCGTTATCTGATGTGTTGTGCCTGATGGCGCAACTCGTCTACATGGAGATGCTATACCCAGCTGTGTTTCTTCAAATCCGCCAGGTTCTAGAGGGAGATGCGAATGCGTTCCTCAGCCGGCTGTTCACGTTCGTCGTGCTGCACACGGTGGTCGGCAGTTAGTTAAACGCACTGAGGTCTTTCAAAGACGGCATTTCCGGCCTTTCCGTTATGTTACATATGTTCGAAACTGGAAGAAAAACTTTACCGGGAATGTCTGATTCGTTTTTTTATTCTTCATTATTTATCACTATACTTATTTTAACTAAGATAACTGTTATGTAACCGAATTCGGGTTGTGGGAAAGGGAACGGAGTTTCATTCTTGTAAACGAAAAATGGTTATTTTGATTATTTTGCTAATTCAGCTCTGTATAAAAGTGATTTATTGCTCATTCAGACCTGAATAACTGAAAAGTACTAATGTTCTGTAATTAATATGTTCAACAAATCTAACTGCTTTATAGGTGCTATGTCGTTGTTTCACCTTTGCATTATCGCCCTTCAACGGTTGCCCGTTGTCAGCGAAGAATATAAAGTTAGGGTGATGTTGTAAGTAATCAGCGGATGTTATACATATAAACGTCTACCTCTGTTCGTTCGATGCAAGATAAACGGTAACATTATATGTACTCAGCAACAACTCTACCAGCACCACCACCACCACCACCACCACCACCACCACCACCAACAACAACAACAACAACAACAACAACAACAACAACAACAACAACAACAACAACAACAACAACAACAACAACAACAACAACCAATTAGTGAAATTTTTAGGAACTGCATCTATCGCAATCGTTTGCAATGACGTGGTGGTGTTGGTTGGTGCCCATTTTGGTCATCTACCTCTTGCCTGTTGACAACAACCTACTGAACGTTCAACTACGCTCTGTTGCTTACGCTGGGTGCTCGCTGAAGGAGTACTTCTTCGATCTGGTGTCGATCGATTTTTTCCCGCGAGTTGGTTTAGTATCAGGTCATCATCACTGTCATTATGGCAGTCAGGTTTCAGCTCGGTCAACGTACATAGTCAGGTTTTAGCTTCGATAGATCAACACACTTCAAAGTAGCGATTCAACCAATTGAGCCACGTTGCCGACATGCACAAACCTCTGTTGACACAAAAACATGTTCACGTGATTCTGGGTAAAACATACGACTGGTGCGTGCGCCTGATTTTAAATTCATGTGTCCGGAGTCCATACTTGAAAACTGTACCGGGTTTTTGTCAGAATTCGTGCGACCCGACGACAGCTAATAACTATTTGATTGTTTGTTGACTATTCGGCTTAGTTCCGAACACAGACTGTACTTTAGTAAAGGACATAGCCTAGCTTAGCCTCTTCGTGAATCTCAATTAAAAAAGTCGAATTCCGGAGTCTGACAAAAACCGGTTCAGGTTCCTAATATGCGTCCGGAGGAGTGTGCAGGAATACAGTGTTGGCAACATGGGGTCTTTCTTGATTATTAAAAAGAAGTCTATTCAATCATAAATAAGTTATATTTGCAGTACACCGTTTGGTTGAGTACCCGAACGATAAAGGAGGAAAATCAACCAGGTTGGATGAAAGTCAACAAAAACACAGTCATTTAGTTAAGATTATCAATCAGTTGAAGAATGTCGGGCAGTTACTCGCTTCAATGAGATTTTCTCAAGTTTTTATCGATTTTATTGTAACTTTCATTGGGTAAGTGCGATAATTTCCTAACACGTGTTAGAAATAACACTGCGGCGGAAGTCGATCTACAATCTAACCGAAAAACGAATGGCTACCGAGGAATTGTTTTCTTAATACAGTAGATGACAGAAAGATGTAACCAAAATCGCCGCAGCTCTGGCAACCGTGTGCGCAGTTTCAGCAAGTAGGTTCTTTTTGCTGATTGACTGCGTGGGAGCCGCCGAAGCTTCAGCTAGTGTTTACGCTTCCAACCAATCAGCAAAGATGATTGACTTGCTGAAGCATGATTACAAACCCCACAGATTTTTCGAATTTGGTTTTTCTCGAGCAACATTACTAATCCATGTAAAGTTTTACTGTCTGCGAGCCCCCGATAACCTAACGTAAGGCTGGCTTAAGCGCGATAGGCCCCGCAAGGGAGATTTCAATATTTCCTCCTGCACGTGTTGTAGCATAGCCACGTGCTGTAGAAAGCATGCGAGCGTAGCGAGCCAGTTATAGCCAGCCAGCTATGCAAGTCCGAAACACCACTTAAGTTAAGTTAGAATAACCACTTTTTTCAAGCCTCACGACCTCAGCTTATAATCATCATAGTAGGGTATATGCAGTTTAGTTGCATCGGCTGCGAGTGGCCCGGGGTTCGTTTCCCAGATTTTGGAAAAAAACTATAAACTTTCAAAAAATCTGTGGGGTCTGGAAAATTGCCTTGCTGAAGCTGCGTGAAAGGTTGCCATACACCCGGCCACGAAACGTTGAGAACCTGGTCGTGCCGAGTAAACCACCATTGAAAACGATCACATTGTCAATGACCGACTGGTTTCAGTGCTGAAGGTGCTGGTTCAGGCGACATTATATACATTGTGTGCGATCATTGTGAGCTACGTGTTGCTCATTTTAATGTTTTCATACCGGGAGATCAAGAGGATTAGGGTTAGTCATTTTATGTGTGAATTAAAAAAACAAACAGAGGCCACATGCGGTTGCCTTGACGCTTGGCTGCTGAACTCCTTGCTAACTGAACAAATACCACATGTACCATCGTATTTTACAATTTTATTTATTATAATTCATTTATTTGTCTCGATCATAGGATTAGGTGCACAGTAATATAGAGTAAAATATAACATACTAAAATCTATGAAAACGAAGTTAGTGCAGACCCATTGTCTATTATAATGTTTGCAAAAAATTTCAGAGTGTCTCCAAAGCCAACTTGACGATCTCCGGTTAATGATTGATTCATGTATACACAGAAAAAACTACGTTAATAGAGAAGGCTGTGTTCAATATTTTGGCTTGTCGGTTCCACCATTTATTAACAAACAAACTTAGTTCAGATTTCAGATTTCAGATTTCATTGGGGTCACTCGTATATACTTGGTCTTACAAATCACGAATTACAAATTGTATTAAATTAAGGATAAAGGAATATAATGAAAGTAAATGAGATGAAATTACTAGATATAAGTAAAATATAAGGTAAGAGTAACGCCCAGACATTCACAGGAAGAATCACAACTTACGTGCTTTTCGTGTTGGCCATATCTTTCGGTTGTTCTTATTTCATTTTGGTGGCGTACGCGCAAGGTGTTCTAATCACGAAGCTCCTTTTCTACCTCATCAGGTTGTTGTTGTTGTTGTTGTTGTTGTTGTTGTTGTTGTTGTTGTTGTTGTTGTTGTTGTTGTTGTTGTTGTTGTTGCTGTTGTTGTTGTTGTTGTTGTTGTTGTTGTTGTTGTTGTTGTTGTTGTTGTTGTTGTTGTTGTTGTTGTTGTTGTTGTTGTTGTTGTTGTTGTTGTTGTTGTTGTTGTTGTTGTTGTTGCTGTTGTTGTTGTTGTTGTGGATGTTGTTCTTGTTGT
>OZ038447.1:27382104-27392104 GCA_964036265.1 Daptonema setosum | reverse complement strand
GAATAGGCTATATCAACTATAATTCTAATTGGGTTCTTGTTCCTAAGAAACGTTTTCGTCGCGCACAGTTCGAAATCAAATCTGAATTCTGAGCTTCTCAGCAAAATCTCTGCTCCCATCAGTTTTGGACAACGTATACATACGGTTTGGACCCAAAACGAACATGCAGGGCAGGGTGGGCCAAAAAAAGTTTCCGCTTTTAAAGAATTACTGTTAAAGTTGCATAGAAGTTGTGTGACAGCGGTATAGCGCATTCGAATGAGTATGTTTTCGCCAACAAAATGATGTGTGACTTAGAAGTTTCATTTGAAATTTTTGCTGATTTTACACGTTAATTTAAGAAAACAACAACAAGAACCTCTACAACAACGAAAAGTTTAATTTAATTCAAGCGCAGCAATGGTCGCAAATCCACATGCAAAAAATTTTAGATAAAATTTTAATGAAAGAATCGTGATGGGGAATATTTTTGAAAACCTCGCCTCTGTAAAACCTTGAATAGAAGTAAGCCAACTAAAAACACCTGCGGTTGGGGAGCACGTTTTGTTTGATGACGTATTTTTTATTTTTTACAGAACGATTGTGCTTTATGATATGGCTGATTTATTGTTACCGCGTGTGGCCTTGCCCTGACCTTGCGCGCATGCGAAACATTAGGTCCAAATTTATAGTTGCCTTTTTCCTCTTCAATTTCAAAGCTTAACCCATTTAGTTTTCAGAATAAGTTTCACCAATGCATTTTGAAGTCTCTAAACAGGAAAATAAAATAGTTCATCGCCGCAAAGTTGTTGTAACACTGCTGCCAAAGTTCTCACTAATGTTTCACGTGCGCACATGGACGAAGCAAGGCCACACACGGTAACAATAAACTAGCTATAGATAGTTCGTCGATGCATTTCTTACGATGTTCCGATGTTGTTGTTGGTTACCAGGTTGTTGTTGTTGTAATTTTTCTTGTTGTTGGTTACTATGTTGTTGTTGGTGTTGTTGTAATTTTTCTTTCTTGCAAGAATGTTGTTCCTAACGGCTATAATGTACTTTGCAACAGTTTACCTGGTATGCTACTATTACGATAACACTTGTTGTTATTGTTTTTATTGTTTTTATTATGCTGTTGTTGTTGTTGTTGTTGTTACAATTATTATTGTTGTTGATTATTAGGTTGTTGTACTTGTTGTTGTTGTTGTAACTATTGTTTTTTTTGCATGAATGTTGTTCCTGCGTATATACGCGTTGGTGGCTGTGTTAACGGCTATAATGTACTTTGGAATAGTTTATCTGGTATGTCACTATTACGAGAACACTTGTCGTTGTTGTTGGTTGTCGTTGTTGTAATTGTTATTGTTGTTGGTTACTATGTTGTTGTTGTTTTCTTAGTTTTTTTGCAAGAATGTTGTTTCTGCGGATATACACGTTGGTGGCTGTGTTAACGGCTATAATGTACTTTGGAATAGTTTATCTGGTATGTCACTATTACGAGAAAACTTGTTGTTATTGTTTTTCTTGTTTTTTTATGCTGTTGTTGTTGTTGTTGTTGTTTCAATTATTATTGTTGTTGGTTATTATGTTGTTATAACTGTTATTGTTGTAGTTAATGTTGTTGTTGTGTTTTGCCAGAATGTTATTCCTGCGGATATACGCGTTGATGGCTGTGTTAACGGCTATAATGTACTTTGGTACAGTTTATCTGGTATGCCACTATTACGAGAACACTGATTGTTGTGTCTGGTTGTCGTTGTTGTAATTGTTATTGTAGTTGGTTACTACGTTGTTGCTGCTGTTGTTGTTATAGTTTTTTTTTCAAGAATGTTGTTCCTGCGTATATACGCGTTGGTGGCTGTGTTAACGGCTATAATGTACTTTGGAATAGTTTATCTGGTATGTCACTATTACGAGAACACTTACTATGTGACTGATGATAAGCTGATTCATCTGATGATGTGCAGGGAACAACTTTGGTCAGGTGAGTTGATTCAGTGTTGTTGTTGTTTTTGTTGTTATCGTTGTTGCGGTTGTTGATGTTTTTGTTGCTGATGTTGTGATTTTTGTTGTTGTTGTGGTTGTTGTTGTTGACATGCAAAATCAACAGGTTCGGTCAGGTGAGTTGATCCAATGTTGTTGTTGTTGATGTTGATGTCGTTGTTGCAATTGTTGTTGATGAAGTTGTTGTTGATGTTATTTTAGTTGTTATTGTTGTTGCGGTTGTTGTTATTGTTGATGTTGTTGACAGGCAAAATGTTCTCTATTTTCTAGCGAAATCGGTTACCATAGTTGGAGAATATGCTGAATATGTTGCGCTTACTCTCAAAGGTTTGCACGTTGTTGTTGATTTAATCTTTTTGTTGTTGTTGATGGTTTTTTTGCTGTTGTTGTTGTTGTATTACTTTTTGTTTATTCTAGAATCATCAATAGTTTGGTCTCAATACACGTGGCCAAATGAACGTGGATACAACTTTTCCACGATGTTTGTGTGGTCAGGTTACACAGGTTATTTGAACGTGAATGAGTGAGGGAATGAGTGAGTGAGTAGTGAGTGAGCGATAGAGTGAGTCGGTGATTGAAGGAGTGGGTGAATGAGTGAATGAATGAGTGAGGGAATGAGTGAGTGAGTGAGCGATAGAGTGAGGAGTTGGTGAGTGAAGGAGTGAGTGAACCAGTGAGTGAGTAAATGAGTGAGTGATTGAATGAGTGAGTGAATGAGTGATAGAGTGAGGGAGTAGTGATTGAGTGAATGAGTGAGTGAAGTAGTGTTTGAATGAGTGAATTGATGAGATTCTACTTGCAGCTGAACAAACGGCTAATCTCTGTCTTCGAAAAGGTGGTCGACCCTGGATTCCTTTTACGGCACAAGAATACTGTGCAGTGGTGACCTCACGTAAGTCTGTGAGAGCGTGAGTGAGTAAAAGAGTGAGTGCGTGAGTGCGTGAGCGAGTGAATGAATGAGTGAGTTAGTCAGTAAAGAAACGAGTCAAGGAGTAAAACAGTGAATGAGGTGTGTGTTAATTTCAGTGAGTATTCCTAAAATTTACGGGAATACATTTTGGGTCTGGATTGGATTGTCCTGCGTCAATGGGAGCTGTGAGACGTGGGACGGACGTCCCTGGAACACGATCAGTTACCTTTCAATTGAGTTCAGAGATGGCGATACCGTATCTGATACGGTGCCGAGTAGATTAGGTATGTATGACTCACCGACTTCGACTTATTATTTCACACAGACATTCAGTATCATTATCTCACTGACTCACTCATTCAGTATAATTAGCTCATTGAGCCACTCATTAAGTGTCTTTATCTCACTGACTCAGTCATTCGGTATCATTATCTCACTGACTCATTCATTCAGTATCATTATCTCACTGACTCACTCATTCATTATCATTATCTCACAGACTCACTTATTCAGTATAATTAGCTCATTGAATCACTATTAAGTGTCATTATCTCTCTGACTCACTCATTCAGTATCATTATCTCCCTGACTCACTCATTCAGTATCATTATCTCCCTGACTAACTCATTCAGTATCATTATCTCCCTGACTCACTTATTCAGTATCATTATCTCCCTGACTCACTCATTCAGTATCATTATCTCCCTGACTCACTCATTCAGTATCATTATCTCTCTGACTCACTCATTCAGTATCATTATCTCACTGACAGTTTAAAAAAACCTAATGAGCTTGATTCCTAGACTTAGGTATTACAATTGGTTCAGTATTAGGCTGCTTGGGAAAAGTACCCCTTTGATAAAGGAAAGCTTGGAAGCGGGAAAAATGACGGGAACGGAAACCTGCCTCACTCTTGATTTGTTTACAGCCAATGGCTTCGTAACGTTGGTACAACAGAGCCTCAAACACACTTGTCCGTACGCCAAAACCATATTTTCGCTGCCTCCACCGAAGTTCCAGGCAATGCCAATTTGCGAAAGCAGCACACAGTGATTCTACGAAAAATTTCTCAAACAAGATTGCGATTATGCTGCTTCAGTCGTGAATTAAAGTGTCCGATCACTTCGATGAGATTTGGAGTAATTAATAAAAGTGGGCTTAATTTATCCGCATACATAAATAAATAAGATAAATAATAAATAAATACATGTGCGTAATCGGTACACAAATTTTTTTCAATATACCATGACAATAATATAACCTTAATATAATATAACCCTAATATATATAACCTTTTAATATAATATAACCTTAATATAATATAACCTTAATATAATATAACCTTAATACAATATAACCTTAATATAATATAACCCTAATATAATATAACCTTAATATAATATAACCCTAATATATATAACCTTAATATAATATAACCCTAATATATACAGGGTGTCCCAGCGAGGGGTTAACGATTTGTTCTTGAAATAACTTTTGTATGCGTTAAGCAATAATCTTAAAAATTTATACTGTGAATACCAATACCTTGAGAATTTTTTGCCTTCTTGAAATTTTGAAATTCGTTGAATACAGCTTGAATTAAAGTCGAGTGAAAAAAATCTCAATTTTTGAACACATTTTCAGAAGAATTTCGGTCTGAAACATATACAAAACTTATTCAATGGTGATTTTACGACATTTTTATTCGCCAATTATGCAGGGAACAATAAAAAGAAAATTTTCACTTAATATGACCACCGGATTTTTCCGAGACAACGATCTTTACGAGTTTTGAAATCGAGTAATGCGTTTGTTCGCGATTCTGCAGTAATGTTCGTCATTTTCATTAAAATAACTTCATCAAGTTATTCCACTGTGTTGATTTTGTGGGAATAAACAAGTTCCTTAAAATGTCTTCAAAACCACCAGTAATCAGTAGCGGTCAAATCGGGGGTTCCTCCACGTTCGACCCATTCGAATTGACCGTGCACGCAGGAACCGTCGTGCCCTGTGTTGTGTGTTGGGCACCGTCAGCTTGCATGATCATTGATTCACAAACTAATTCTTCATTATTTTCGAGATGCTGCAGGAAAAAATTGATTGAGCCTGTTCAGGTACTTATCACAAGTTAAAACTCCATCAAACGTCAAAGAAAAAAGATCCCATCGAACCGCCGTTTAAATTTGGCACCCCAAACGTTGATTTGGGTCTGCCTTTAAAGATCGTTGTTTAAAAAAAAACTCCGGTGTCATATCCAGTGAAACGGGTCTTTTCTATTGTTCCCCGCATAATTTGCATATATATAAGTTGTAAAACCACCATTGCCTTTGTTTTTTTTATGTTTCAGAATGAAATTCTTCTGAAAATTCAGTCAAAAATTGTGATTTTTTTCACTCGACTATAATTCAAGCTGTACTCAACGAACTTCAAAATTTAAAAAAGGCAAAAAATTCTCAAGGTATTGGTATTTACAGTGTAAATTTTTAAGATTATTGCTCAACGCATACAAAAGTTATTCAAAAAACAAATCGTTAACTCCTCGCTGGGACACCCTGTATAACCTTTTAATATAATATAACCCTAATATATATAACCTTTTTTTCAATATACCATGACAATAATATAACCTTAATATAATATAACCCTAATATATATAACCTTTTAATATAATATAACCTTAATATAATATAACCTTAATATAATATAACCTTAATACAATATAACCTTAATATAATATAACCCTAATATAATATAACCTTAATATAATATAACCCTAATATATATAACCTTTTAATATAATATAACCCTAATATATATAACCTTAATATAATATAACCCTAATATATATAACCTTTTAATATAATATAACCCTAATATATATAACCTTTTTTACAATATACCATGACAATAATATAACCTTAATATAATATAACCCTAATATATATAACCTTTTAATATAATATAACCCTAATATATATAACCTTTTAATATAATACACCATGACAATAATATAACCTTAATATAATATAACCTTAATATATATAACCTTTTAATATAATATAACCCTAATATATATAACCTTAATATAATATAACCCTAATATATATAACCTTAATATAATATAACCCTAATATATATAACCTTAATATAATATAACCCTAATATATATAACCTTTTAATATACATAATACACAGAGCGAGTCTTTCTTGGAGATGTTGCCTGCGGGTGGTTACGCACAGGCCAGCACTAGTACCGGACGAGAAGGGGCGGGAAAGCGGGATTTCCCGCTCTTCAGCGTTTCCAATTATGTTCACTGAAATATAGGTAAAAGAGCCTAACTTATAAAATTCCCCCTCTTTGGGAACATGCCCGCCAGTGCAGGGTATTATACGAAAGAATCGTATGAGGTTCAAATCATTCAGCTTCAGAATTTTTGGTCCACGTAGAACACCATGTCCAACCTATCATGCGCATTGAAGATTTTTTTATGTCGGATTGTTTCACTCGGATCAAGACTTCGCCGGGTCCCAATCACGAATGGTGCTTGCCATAGGCATATCATGGAATCAACTTCCAAGTCACTCGATCGGATGTTCAAAGCATATTCTTCAACGACTACCCCACTTGTTTGACCGCCATAAGGCTGTCTGGTGACGGTCCCGGGATTCGAAACCGTGTGCGACCAGCCAGGCGGTTTCAGAATCTTAAACTAACCTGGGCGTTCCTACTGCTGTCAGTAGGTGTTGCTGTTGTAGAAAAACTAGTTATATCAGACTGTCATACTGTTATAGAAAAACTAAGCAATAGCAGACTGTTATACTGTTATATATCGACTGTCAGTTATAGTCGAAAAAAGCGCGCAGAATTAGAATTTTTTTTCAATTTATTTCTGTTACCATAACGATATTTATTGCCCAACACTTTCCACCATTTTCGTTCAGAATTCAATTATTCAGTTTTTTTACTTAGTCAGTCAGTCATTCAGTCAGACAGTCAGTCAGTCAGTTACTCATTCACGGTCAACAAACCATTACGATAGCCATGATGGGTGATGAAAGAGTTGTGCAGATACAGTTCATGTTTCACGTAAGACATAATTTTAATTTCGGCAGACAATTTGGAAGCGGAGGTGAAACTCTACTCAAAATGTGGGGTAACGACAACCACTGATGTTATTCCAGCGAAAGTTATAATTCGATTTACGTTCAACTCGAAGTATAAATTTAGTTTTTTGGCATCGTCAAAGACCTGAGGTGGAACTATATTCATTTTCTGGGGTAACGACAGCCACTGAACGATTGAAGCTGATAAAACATTCAGGTTTCAGACCCACATGAACCTAATAAAAACGACATGTTATTTTAAAGATCCATTAGTGCACGAGCTTTGCGTTATTTCAATTTCAATCTTTGTCACGATTGTTAGCATTGAGTAAATTGAAAAGTAAATTTCAATATTTGAGTGTTTTATCTCAAACTATTCACCCAGTCAATCAGTCCGTCAGTCAGAGATTTTCCGTTGAGCAGAATATTGGTATGTCGGTTATAATCAGAAGAGCAAGCACAATTGAAATATGTTACCAGTTAACTATGTTACCAATTGAAAAAAAAAATTTGCACACACTTTCCTTCATTTTTTGCCCAACAGTCGGTCGGTCAGTAAGTCAGTCAGTCAGTCCGTCAACCAGTAAATTACTAGTTGGGTCTAGTTGGTGGTTTGCAACTAGGATGTAGTAGAATTTATCGAAAAAATATTTCCAGTCTCGAGCCCTGCACGCCGACTGAAAATTACAGTATTTGGGATTGGGACCCCAAAATTGGCAAGTGCCATTAAATGGGTTCTATTAAAAATCCTTTTCGGCAATTTGAACACGTTTCTAGGTCAACTCGGAACACGCTCTAAACGATGGAATTGAGTTTTTGCCGATCCGAGTTTCCTATCGCCAGATATAAGCCGATAAAGGCCCGTACATACTCCACCATAACACCGTAATATAACACGTTATGCTATGGAGGCGGAGCCTGTTATGGTGGGTCTACATACTCCCCCATCGTAACATAACATGCATCATAACATGCGGGAAGAAAATCTCTGTTATGGTGTTATTCGAAAAATTTCGAATAACTTTGTCATAACAGATCAATTATATAAATTTTATTCAGCTTCAAAAAATTGATTTTAACAAACTAAAACTAGAAACTGTCATATAAGGTTTATTTTCATCGATTCAGCGTGTTAAACGCTGATTGCATCATCTTTCAGTCGGTATCCTGTTAAAACGACAGCTAATTTTTTAGTACTACTTGTTTATTTATCCTCTGCAAGTTGTTTTCAGGGTAGCCATGAAAAAAAAAACTAATTTTATAGTTGATGGGCCCGAGACACAAAGAAAAACACGCGCGCGATCGTTCCAGAAGATTCCCATACCAAGGGCATGAAACATTAGGTAATCCATCCCAAGTCAAGCGAGCTGAGCGGCATTTTGCAGTTGAGCTAAACCAAAAAAAACTATATATTCATATCAGGGGGCAATAAAAAACGTTTTGGAGTTTTCGTAATCGAAATAAATGGCTAATTGAATTAAAATTACGAAGTTCATTTTTGATAGGCCGCCTTGAAGAAATCAATTGCCTTGTTATGGTGGATTTGCGAACATACTCCATGCGTCGTAACATAACATTACCTGCCGTAGCATAACTCGCTATGTTATGTTGCCTTGTTATGTTACGTGTTATGGTGGAGTATGTACGGGCCTTAAAGCCTGTTTTTGGCTAATTTTGACCCGTTTCCGGGAAACCCATGACCAGTGTACCACATGTGCCACGAACGACTGAGGGTCAAAAATGCATACATATGTATATGATGTAATATACAAAAAAATCTGTCCAGGATCGATATGGTCAGTCAGTCTGCCAATTCACTCACTCACTCACTCACTCACTCACTCACTCACTCACTCACTCACTCACTCACTCACTCACTCACTCACTCACTCACTATCTCACTCACTCACTCATGACTGACTTATCCTTTTCTTTGTTCTTCAGTAGGACAGGTGAAAATGTCCTTTTGCCTACAGGGTGGGCCAAACAAAACAAACAACTTTGAAGGAAAATAACTTTGTGAATACGAATCGGATTAATTAACGGTGTGCGTCATTTTAATCAGTATATAATTGAAAATTCGTAACTCTAATTTTATTAAAAAAATTCAATGCAATCAGAAGTTACGCAACAATTTCCTAATAATACCCTTTTTCCAACCGGGCGGGAGTTTTCAAACATACGTATGGGTTACAATAGATGTTTAATAATGTTTTATACGGCTCAGACCAACTGTTTTGGTTTCTTTATTGTTATTCAGTTAAAACCTAGTTATTGAAACTGTTTAAAACAATATTTTTACGTACTCAGACTGTTTTTAACATGAAAATTACCATTCATGATAGAAAACAAGCTGTCTAGCTTTGAGCACAGAACGGCCATATTAAGCATGTCATCAACTTTAATATGTTTTTTATGTGTCTGAACCTTGTCAAAAACATAGTTTCTTAAATTTATGTGTAATTTCTGTCCTCTTTGTGTGAATTTTATTAATGTAGAAAGTGAAGTTGTATGGGTTCTCGGTCGAAAAACACCAACTTTTCGGCAAAAGTTAGATATCTTTTCGAAAAATTTAAATTTTTCCAAAATAATTGATGAATGAAAGTCAAAGATATACCAGTTGAAATGATGCAAACCGCAGTTCAACCCGATTCTGAGTCCCTGAGTTATTACCCTCCAAAGTTGTGTGGTTTTTATGGGCCCACCCTGTACATCGTTTCATTAGGACTCTAGATTTGGACAGAGGCACCGTGCAATTAAGAAGTCGTACTTAGAGCGGGTAGAGCACAAACAAAGAAGGAGCGCAACAATCGTCAGCACACCTGTCCCAGCTGTGGGTTTTTAGCCACAGTCCGGGGGGGGGGTAGACTGTGGACGTGAGTGCTTTTAGGGACAGTCCGATTCCTCTTTAGCCACAGTACCGTTTAGCCACAGTACCATTTAAGCACAGTCCGATTCCACTTTAGCTACAGAACCGTTTAGCCACAGTAAAATTTTTAAGCA
>OZ038447.1:27357175-27369675 GCA_964036265.1 Daptonema setosum | reverse complement strand
TCGTAGCAAAATTGATCCGTGTACGGATTTAATTGTTTGCTTGAAACAATTAGCATGGCTCAGACATCTGAACGATTCAATGATCAACATAGAAAAAGAAAACTTTGAAAAGCTAAAAAATCTGAGTTTTATTTAATTAACTTTTATTGAATTTTAGCAAGTTCGTGCAAATTCAATGTCCAAAATTTACCACCCATAACGCATTTCAGTTTATTTCAGTGTTAGTGAGTTTGTTTTACTGTTTTATTTCAACTAAATGTACACTTCAATCACCTACAGTACCTAGAATCCTTGAGTCAATTTAGTAAGACATTACGATATGTGATAAACCACCTTCGTTGTATATAAATTTATTTTTTATTATATAAATAACTATGCCCGATTTATAATTTTATTGATATTTTGGCTCACCTTAACGTACATACATATGTACATATGTTTTCTCATTATATAAGGTAAAATCTCTCAATGATGGAAATTCAGGCTGTACCATCGAGACCTGGGTTATTGCTTTTGACAAAACCACACACAGTGTAAAACTATAAAGTTTGTTTTACTACTTACTTATTTTACTGCCAATATTTAATTATTCTAAAAAGATTTCACTAAGTCTATCTCATGATTTAAATAGAGAGGGCTTTAGCTTTGTTTGCTCATTTCACATCTCTGGCCGACTTCATCATTTCTCAGTAATGTTCCCGGTTTGAAATTTGAGATTGGCGCCAATAACGTCCATTGATGAATAATGATTTCTGGATGCTCAAAAGTGCACTTTTTAATCTTTAAGTTTATTATTTCATGCATTACACTTCTTAGTAGTTGTTCTTGTGCAAAAATTTTGTGGACCTGTTACGCCCGTATACATTTTCATTTCATTTCAGTGAATTAAGCGCATATACATTCATACAATGAATTAAGCGCAGTTTTCGTGTGTTATCCAATCATTTATCATGGGCAAAATAATATATATTGCTTAAAAATTTGAAAGCGCGCCAAAAACAAAATTGAATTCAAAATGTGGGCCAAAAAGTTTTTGGATAACTAGAAACCCTAGATAGGCTATGAACGGGGATCAACGGACAATGAAACTTAATTTGGAATCATCTCCTCCCATGAAACCCTCACAGATTCCGCTAAATTTTTGACCGCTTTCTAGTAAACTCGATCACATTGATTTGATTGCGGCGATTCCGAAGAAGGTGGAAGAATGATCACAACGGCACGACGACGGGCCGTATGGCTGATGATAATGCTGGTATCCGATGCTGCACATGCTGTCAGGTAAAGCGGGAGTTATACTTCTGCGCACGGCGCACGGAGCACGGAGCACGCGTGCTCAGCACCGATTTCGGCGCACGTGCGCAGCGCACCTTTATGTAGAAGGCAGGCTGGTGCGCTGGTGCGCGTGCGCCGGAAGTGTAATCACTTTGGCGCACGTCACGCGCACGAGACGCACGGCACGGCGCACAGTCGTGCGCCGAAGTATAACTTCCGCTTACGAATTAAGGTGTACAGTGCAATGAAATGGTTACGGCTTTTTCTGGGACATTTCATGTAAAACCTCATTCCCAAAACCAGTCCATTCGGATGATAATCCCAACTGGCTTCTTCGGTCATTAAAAACATCATTTTTCATTCAAACTTGCATTTTAATGGGTTTTGATTTGGAACAGGGTGTGAGGAAAAGGTTTTATGAAAAAAATGTTCCAGAAAAGAGTCGTAATGAAATAAACGGAGTATACGTTTTCCGATTCAGTTTTTTTCGCTATAGTAGCAAAGTTGGACTCCATTCACTGTTTTCAGCAAGCAAAAAGTTCAACTATGAAAACTGTATTTTTTTGACAGTTCAGATCCAATAGTTGTTTAACGACGATTACGGGGTAAATGTCGAGATTATTTACAATATCTTATGTCAAATCATTTTTAAACCAACGTTTCGTTTTTGTTCGCCAGTCGCCCACTAGTGGTCGTAAGTTCAGAACCTGACATGAGACATAGACCCTGAAGCGTTGCTCACGAGTTTCACTTATGGCCCATCAGTTCATTTAATGGCTCCAGTAAGAAAAAACAGCTCCGTTTTCCAGTTATTTAAATTTTTTCAAAACTTTTCACCGATCCATTTGTATTCAGACGCATTGAACGACAAACGCAAATCGGGCGTCCACCATCAACAACGCGGTCAATGTCGCCGACTGCGCTCCGCTTCGATGCCGATGTGTCATGTGAACATCCGGGAGCGATCGTTACCAGTTTCGAATTGGACGGCGATCACACCCGTCCGCTGGGCTGTGACGTGCTGCCGTTTCAACCGAGATGTCCACCGGTGAGTTGTGGTTGTATAATTTATAATAGGATTGGCCGGCCACGTGGCTCAGTTAGTTAAAGCGCTTCATAAAGTAGCGTGAGTTCAAAACGCACACCGCTAGATGTGACTACAAAGCTGCCCTGTTGGTGAGGGGCTTTGACTAACTCCCACTGACATCGCACGCTGTCAGTGCGAGTTTTAGGGTTCGTAATTGGGTATAAGACCAAATTCAGTTCTCGACCATCTGGCTATGCCAGAACGTGATTTTCAACTTCATTGGTGTACTTAAGTTTAAATCATTTCTTATGATCAATTATGATGTCTATATTCACTTTGCACAGATTGGTATGGGGTTATCTCCTCGGGACGCATATTTGGAAATGCCCTCCACCCGTGCGTCCGATACCATTGGTCATAGGCCTCATAATTGGTTATAAGAAAAAACTTAAATTCAGTTCACGATCATTATATGCAAAATTACAGAACCCAGTGTAATTTTTCTACAATTTTCACTAAACGCCAAAATTTTCTGTCTCCAAAAATATATTCCATATGAAGTTCTACTGTCCGTTAACCCCCGATTACCTATCGTAAGGCAGGGAACACACAAATGCCCTCCACCCGTGCGTCCGATACCATTGGTCATAGGCCTCATAATTGGTTATAAGAAAAAACTTAAATTCAGTTCACGATCATTATATGCAAAATTACAGAACCCAGTGTAATTTTTCTACAATTTTCACTAAACGCCAAAATTTTCTGTCTCCAAAAATATATTCCATATGAAGTTCTACTGTCCGTTAACCCCCGATTACCTATCGTAAGGTGCGTTAGGCCCGCGCAACCGTGGTATTTCAGTGGTCACCCACCTCATATAAATTCGTGTATGGAAAAAATTTTGGAAAATTACTGGGGTTTGAAAATACGCTCCATTCTGAACTTGACTTCAGGTGAGAGATATTGAAAATCGGGTCTTGACTATGCCAGAACTTGAATCTCAACTGAGAATCTGGTTCAGAGTTAACTTGATTCTCCACCGACAATCTGGTTCTGAACATGCCACAACTTGATTATGTACTTTTATTTTTACATTTTTTTATAATCAGTTATATGTATAGGGCCTATATGTTGTAATTGCCACAGGCTTAGGCTAATGCTAAGGCTTATGCTAGCCAAATCAGCCTGTCAACAATTACTGTATTTGGCTTTTCTTTTTATTTATTCATCCATTCCAAATGAGTCCCGAAAAGACTGTGTCTTCTTTCAGCGTTGCTTCTACAACCCAACATGTGCAGGCTTCAATAAAACGTTCATCAAGACCATCGTTCCTGAGTCTCGAGGGTTGGTTCCTCTCTGCAGATCGTGAAATATTTTTGTGTTTTGAGCTATATCAGAACAGATAAGGTGATTGGAAAATTCCTGCAACTTTTCAAATGCAAAATTTGTTTCTTTTTCACACAATGTAGGAACAAACTTTTATTCAGGGCGAAATACAAAACGAAAATAGATAACAAGATTTTAGCACCGTCTTTTTTGTATGAATGCTTGAAAAAGGCTTGCCTATGATTAGACGAACACTGTACACGAGCACTATACTATCATAATTTTTTTTAGCTTTTTGTGCTGTGGCAATCCATCGGTCGATTTGACTGACTGTCAGTCTTACCAGATGTTAGTTTAACTTCTATTCAAACTAAATTACCAATGTGCAGAGTGGGCCAGAAAAAATGACGATACTTTGATCAGACTTAGATGTGGCGGTATCCCGACATTATATGTTAACAACATACAAGCTTAGTTTTCCTGAAATTTCCAATATGATTTGTGGATCTAAGCAAAAGTTGCACGTGCACCCCAAAAAACGTCGCACGCACTTTTACTGCGGCTAATAATGTCATATACCTTTGATTTTTTACAAATTGTTTATTATATTTTTCATAAAAAAAAAGAAAATAGTCTGAATTTTTTTATTCAAACATGAAATTCGAAAACAGGGTCAAAGATAAGTTTTTTTGGCTGTTTTTTTTACTTTTTCACTGGTTCATCAGACATTAAATTCACAAACGTACAAAAAAATTTCATGAAATTCATCTCATTCGGCGGTAAAAGGTAAATTTTAATGAAAATTACTTCCAAACAACAGAAATCCATTTGCTCTGACAAATTACCTTAATTGGCTCTGTATAGCTGTTGTAAATACGAGAGAGTCACTTTTTGAGTCAAAATTGCACAAGTCTTTTGAAAACCAACCTATCCTAAGAAATGTTTTGGTAGAACTAAGTTTATAAGTTGTTAACACGTGGAGAAACCGACAATTCTTAATTGCGACTATACAAAATAACTATTTCATAAGTTTGATGAAAAGAAAAGATACAGATTTTCTGCTCCACCACTGTAAAAATTTAAGTTTATTTAATTTAAGGGAAACGTGAATTTGAAGTAACCGTACGTGAAATGAAGTTAATTTTCACGTAGCGGAACATTCTTTTTCCACTCTATGTATTACACATTTTTTTGCAATCTGTTCAGAATTTATTATAAACTTTTTAGTTCTCTTGAGCAAGCTCACAATGTCAAGCTGAAACAATTGAATCCCACGGTTTCGCTACGTGTGTTCTCAAACGTTGAACAGTTGGTGAACTTATATTGTTGTTTTGTACATTGACATTCATGAAAATAACTTGATTATTGTATCTGACTTCTATAGCTTGTTTTACAAGTTTTTATCACTAAGAATTTCCGGAAAGGCCATGACAAACTTCCAGCGATGAAGAACAAATGACTGTGGGCGTGTGTCAGGCGCGATCCAGTGCGTTTCCGTTCCTCACAACTGCCGACTGCCAAAACAACAACAACAACAACAACAACCACAACAACAACAACAACAACAACAACAACAACAACAACAACAACAACAACAACAACAACAACAACAACAACAACAACAACAACAACAACAACAACAACAACAACAACAACAACAACAACAACAACAACAACAACAACAACAACAACAACAACAACAACAACAACAACAACAACAACAACAACAACAACAACGATGCAACCCGTTTTCAACAACGGCAGCCGCAGGTTAAAAGCGCTTGGAATGAGTTTGAATGTGTGATTGACTCGTATGTATGTAAGTATGACAGTATCATGACGCAAACTTTTTATCGAAATACGAACTTGGATTGTACGAGCTGGGTTGTAAAAAAAATTGGATAACTTTTCTATTCCTTTTAAAAAGAATGACGCACCACATAACAATCAAATCAACGACCCGCACATAAGCGTGCCCAAACAACCGAGCGTCGAGGGTTACCAGAACCTCGATCTATACACAATGCATCACGAGGCCGCCCTGTTTGAGAAGCTCGCCGTCGATTGTGCTATTGGATGTACCATAGGAACTATTATTGGTGCTGGACTGGGCATCTACTTCTCAGGCTGGCAATTAACCACTATTCTATTTTTCGTAAGTGCTTATCAAAAAATCGATTCTAATATGTGCCAGTTCTTCCAGAGGAAATCTCATCATTCTGTAAACTCTGATGTTTCCCGTTCGGCTTTGAGAATCGATGATCGACTTCCAACTCTCAGAAAACAGTCACCACAATATTTTTTTCAGTTCACTATTTCTTTATCTGTTAAGGCTGCTTCTTGACATCTTGGGACGCACTTGAACCCGGTCTAACCTACGTTCACAACGGAACCGATGACGTTAGACAAGATAAGTATGTAACTCTGACACCCACATGCAACAGTCCTTGGCTCCCCAAAGAAGACGCCCCAACAGTTGTCACATGTGAACCATTCGGATGGGACCAACCCGCCGATCCACACATTTTTTGCTATGGTACGTAGGTTTTTATGAACATATTTTGAATATACTATTGATCAGACTATCCAGGGCTGACGGTAAAACACGGCAATTCAGTCACATCTTTTTCTCCTGACCTTTGCGTGAGCGGACTCATTTTATTCAGTGATTTGCAACAATGACCTTGCTTCGGCCAGCACGCCACCGGCTCTTGACATAATTTACGACTATATAAACGCCAACACCGACTGTACATCGACGAATCAGGTTTGTTCTGGTTTATTACAGTGGCTGGGCTAGAGCATTTTATTCCAAAACAGTCGTTTATACCACCCCTGCAACCCCCGCCGTGGAAAGTTACATTCAATAACAAAACAACAGTTCTTGCTTCACGCTGATTAAGAAGTGGAAGAGGGGGAGGGAGATGTCAACTACAAGGTGTATCAGCCGGGCTGTTTATTTGATACTTTTTGAGTGCACTCAAAAGTAGTCTTGAAAATTTATACCAATATGTCTGACAAATGAGTTTTTCGGAAGTTTAGAGTTCGAGTTTTCGGCAACACACTTTCAGGGCTTAACAGCGTTGGCGACCTGTCCAAATGGGACAGTTTTGATGCCGTCCTCGGCCAACTGGTGCGGTACTCACGAAGAAATTTTCGAGCTGACTTGTCGAATGGATGGGACATGGACTACATCGTCGCCATGGTTCACGGCAACAGATTTAACCGATGCTGCCTGCGTTGTACTCGGTTAATGAAATATAATATCGGTTTTTGTTGTTGTTGTTGTTGTTGTTGTTGTTGTTGTTGTTGTTGTTGTTGTTGTTGTTGTTGTTGTTGTTGTTGTTGTTGTTGTTGTTGTTGTTGTTGTTGTTGTTGTTGTTGTTGTTGTTGTTGTTGTTGTTGTTGTTGTTGTTGTTGTTGTTGTTGTTGTTGTTGTTGTTGTTGTTGTTGTTGTTGTTCGTTCGTTCGTTCGTTCGTTCGTTCGTTCGTTCGTTCGTTCGTTCATGTATTCGTTCATTCTTTTTTTCACTCATTCATTCGTTCGTTCTTTCGTTCGTTAGTTCTTCAATTTTTTCGTTAATTCGTTCGTTCGTACGTTTGTTCGTTCGTTCGTCCGTACGGTCGGTCGCGCGATCGTTCGGTGTATTGCTTGTTTGTTCGTTCGTTCAGATGTTCCCTAACGTTTAAAAACAGGTTGCCGCAAGAGTCGTATAACTGGCAACAGGACACTAGAGGTTACAGCCGAATCCGTCTGTCCTGATCCTGATCGCGTACTATCAGTGGAGATTAGTTAGTTTATTCTCTGAAAAAACTATGCGAAAAAACGATGCATTTCAGTTCGAATTCACATCTGTCGAATTCACATCCGAATACAATTAATTAGCTGTCAAGCAACACGATGAATCACTTTTTGTCTCACTAGAAAACCAACTCCAATTTGCATTTAGCATGTTCATCACCACTGCTGCTCTACTCCGTGACCGATTCAGTATATTTCGACTCTCCGTATGAGATAACGTGCGATGAACCCGATATTTGGATTGATCGAGTTGACTGGCAGTTGAACTGTGTCCCTGTCCCTGTCTGCTATTCTGACTACTTCGATTTCGGATGGCCAACACACGGCTGCAATGCTGAGGTTGGTTTACTGTAATTTTTTTCCTGAAATCCTAGCAAACAGCGGTTGATAGATTGAGCACAGCCGGACTGCAAATTTGAGAACTGCGGCGGTTTTTTGTCAGAATCCTGAATTAAACTTTTTTTTGGATTCACGATGAGGCTAGGCTAGACTATTTCTTCTTCTTACGTACAGTCTATGTTCGGAACTAAGCCTTTATGTTTTTAGTCGATAAAAAATAACTATATAGACCAATATCTAAAAAAATTTAGAAGAAAATAAAAGTAGACATTCATTCTAGCTTTTGATTGGTGAAAGTTGCGCCGTCGGTGATTACACCAACTGCGAGTTTGTGTGTAACACCACTCTTGCAAACGTGCCGATTTTCCCAGATGGTGCATTCGTGATCTCCTTAGTGTTGGATAACTGCGGTTGGTATGCAAGTTTCCGAACCCGAAAAATGTTCCTAGAATTGTTTATAACAGCCACAGTTTGTGTCATCAAAAGTTTTACTGTCCGTTAAATCCCGATTTCCTACCGTGTTATGCCCGAGCAGCGGTGGTGTTTCAGTTGTCTACCCACTTTAATATGAACGCAAAAATTTTGTGTTTGGGAAAAGTTCTAGGAAAATTTTCAGGGTTTGGAAATTTGCGGTTGGTATTACACTATTTTTTCTATGAGTATCTTACTCAAAAGCCTCAACCCACTGAATAACCATGAGTTCCTCAGATTTATTAAATTGCTTGAATCACTGAAAATGATACATAAACTGCTCTGTTTTGTTATGCAATACGTTGTAAGACTTTCGAACATTGTTGAAGGTGAAAAATATTACTGGGGAAATTGGCTGTGCTCATTTCTTCGAGGTAATTGGTATGTAATTAAATAAAACATGCTTAAAATGTAAGAATTACGAAATATTTCGCTGAAGTTTGAAACACTTCAAAAATTAAATTATTTGCTTATTTTTGAGCCATTGTCAGATTTTAAAATCTCGTAAACAACTGACACTGAAGGAAACATCTTACGGATCCTACGCAAACCCGATTCGGATTTTTTTGCATAATCAATCATGAGCAGTATAATACTACGAGCTACTGTATAAACAGAGCATAAAAATACTACAAGTACAGGGTTAGAAAATATTTACATGCTAAAATATTAACTGACTTATTATGCTTCGTTATTTAATTATCCTAAAGATTAATGATATGGGTAACCAAGATAAGACCCGATAACCATACTTCCTCCCATTGCGCGACCATAGCGTCAAAACACCTTTTAAAATCATAAAAACAAGATATTCGAAATTCCGATAACTGCCGAAGTCTTAAGAATTGATCCGTAGTGTCCGATCGGAAGTAAAAATGAGAAAATTTTGGAAGAATTGTCTGAAACTTGGCACATAAATTTCAAGTAAAAATTTTTTTCGGGTGCTAGTACAGTCAAAGTGTGCGATTTTTATGGGACTCCCCTTACATCAAAATTTGTGGTTCATAGTGAAGTTCCACAATTCAGAAAGAATAAAAGAGGAAAGCAATCATCAAAATCAAATAAGAAACATTATATCTATTAAATTCGCTCTGATTCCTTCACAATCATTTGTGTTATATTAGTGTTTCAAGTTATCAACGTTCACAGAACCCGTGTCTTCGGTTGACTACCAAACATGCGGCGGCACCAGGACACGAGCTCACGCCATCCTTGAAGATGGGGAAAATGTGTACTTGTACAGTCCTCACAGCAATTACTCGAGTTTATACTGCTACTTTACCCTGGTAAGTGAATCCAAAGCCGAGCACCAAATTTTTTCTATTTCAATGTTGATTTTCAGGTGTACGATGGTGTTAATAGAAAAACTTTAACGTTCACTTCCATTTATGCGGAATCAGGATATTGGGATTTTCTCAACATATTCACGGACAGCATGCATGTAATTAGAGACTTCGTTGGGTCCTCTAGTGACAACGCGGTTAGCTGACTCACTTTTAAAGGTTGAAACAAATATCTCCAGCAGCATTAATAATCCATGCGCTACATACGCTATACCACTTTCAGGTAACCAAGTTTGCGACCGAAAATGGCGGCAGCCCGAGCGTGTCCGGCAATTTCTTACTGACTTTATTTACCGCGGACAATGTTTATCAGTTTGATGGACACGTCGTTACCATCACGTGAACAGTACATATATATAACATTACGTGAACAGTAAATATATAACATTACGTGAACAGTAAATATATAACATTACGTGAACAGTAAATATATAACATTACGTGAACAGTACATACATACAGTATATGTATACCATTACGTGAACAGTACACATATACCATTACGTGAACAGTACATATACCATTACGTGAACGTAACATATATATCATTGCGTGAACAGTACATACAGGGTGGGCCAAAAAAAAGTTTGCGCGTTTGAGGAGTTACTGTGAAAGCTGTAAATAAGCTGTGTGGCAGCGGTATAGCGCATTCGAATGAGTATATTTTTGCCTACAAAATAATGTGTGGCTTAAGTTTCATCAAACTTTTTTTCTAATTTACAAGTCAATTTGAGAAAATTTAAAAATTTCGCCAAAATTGGTGTTCAATTTGTGTTAAATAACATAAAGAACTGCATATAAAGCTTGAAACATAACCATTTTAAAATTAAACAAAACATTTCCAAACATTAAATTCAAATGTAAAATTAATAACGCTCGAAACTGTTGTCAAGGGATCATTCATCATACAGAAAAACAACCAGGGCGGCTTGAATTCATTAAAATGGTCTTTCGGTTACAAATGATAGTTTAAAAGCGGAGATGATGAGCAAAAAACTTATCATTCAAGCTTCTTTATCATTAAAAAGTCAATAAATTTATTAAAACCGACAAACGTGCAAGGAACAAGCGACACACAGCACACAAACACGATTTCCCTCAGGTCACGTTTCCATGATCCGTCAGGCGCGCATTTAAAAAAAAACGTATGCCGTTGCTGCTGTAAACTTCTAAACCTAGTCATATGACATCATTTTGTAGACAAACATATGGCCAATCGAATACACTAAACCGCAATATCGCAGCTTGTATACAACTTTCACAATAACTGTTCAAACGCGCAAACTTTTTTTTGGCCCACCCTGTATATACCATTACGTGAACAGTAGATATATATAACATTACGTGAACAGTACATATATACCATTACGTGAACAGTACATATATACTATTATGTGAACAGTACATATATACCATTACGTGAACAGTACATATATAACATTACGTGAACAGTACATATATACCATTACGTGAACAGTACATATATACTATTATGTGAACAGTACTAATATACCATTACGTGAACTGTGAACAGTACATACATATAAACCATTACGTGAACAGTACATATACAATTACGTGAACAGTACATATATACCATTACGTTATCAGTACTTATATACCATTACGTGAACAGTACATACAATCGGTGCCGAGGGTTGTGTCTTGTGAAGCTTTTCCCATACCCATCATAAATTTAGTTTTTCCTCGAAAATTACTCGAGTAAGGTAATAAAAATTGGTGACAACATGAATTGGGTTTTACGGATCTTTTCAGTCCGACACATAGTGGAAACTTCCATATCACGTGCAGAAAAAAAATGACGAGATCAAAAAAAAATACTAGCAGTAAAAGTGATGATTCGTGAAGAGGAATGAGTTTTCATTGTTCTTTCTGATTGAAGAGGTGCTCCAGACAATCTTTCACAGCCTCTTCAACTTTTATCAGCATATTCCTGTTACTTTCAGAGAAAAACTGGAATTTAAGACAGGTATGGTAGAAGTTTTACAAGACATACGCTGCAATAACTGTATAACGTGTAGTAAATAATCTGTCCTATTAACTTAACTGTATACATGATCATTTATAACATACATGATCGTTTTTACTTAACGACACTTTGATATGAATAACGTTCTCTCAACGATTGGTAGAATGCCTTTCCAACTTTATATTGCTGAATTAACAACGATTACAACTACTGCAATCGTCATACACTATGCGCATGTTCATGGGCCACAAATCTTGATTATGTTTTGGTGGCCGTGGCGCAGTGAGTGGAGTGGCTGCTTGAAAATCTGACATGATGGGTTCGAGACCTGGTCTTGCAATGCTGCCGTGTTTTCATGTCATCATGCAGGTACAGTTATTATTATAAACAACTTGTACAGAATGGACGGCGATCGGAGAAGATGGAATATCTTATCGTTAATTGAGACATTCTGGAAAGAAATGAAAATTAGCTTACTAAGTAAAATAAAATCAGTTAAATGGAAGTTTTGGATAAATACATATGTAGATAACTGAAAAAACGATGAAATGAGAAATCGTGAAAAAATGGTTGACTGAATTAGAAAAAGTGGTCAAATTGTATCTGACATGGTGTTCGATAGAACTACTACGTATTTAACAAGCTTGTAGGAAGTTTTAACAGATTAATAAATGCATTAACTTATTTGCTACATGATCAATTGCAGCGAATAACTTTCGAATGATCTTCATGCACTGGCAGACGAGCCAAACCTCCAAAGGGAGGGGACATTCTCCAAAGAGGGGAGAATTGGCCGAATATTTTTTTTTATATTAATCATCTTACTTACACGTCGCGCAACAAATTAAACTTCCTGCAACTGCCAAAGAGGGGAGAATTCCACTTTTCCGTTCTTCCCTCGTCCGTTGGTGTCTTCATGTTATGTAT
>OZ038447.1:27309675-27354675 GCA_964036265.1 Daptonema setosum | reverse complement strand
TCACTCACTCACTCACTCACTCACTCACTCACTCACTCACTTACACACTCACTCACTTATTCACTCACTCTTTCACTGACTCATTCACTCTTTCACTGACTCACTCACTTGGTCATTTACTTACTCTAATAGTCAAGCCTTCATTCACTGACTGATTCACTCCTTAACGTTCACCCATTCAAGCAACCAGAATCCAGATTCCAAAATTCGCGTGATTTTGATGTGTGTAAAACAGCTTGATGAGTTTTCTGTGACAGAAACTTTAGTTTTCTGTGTAAATTATTGTACAATAAATTTCATGATGTCTGACGGGTATATTTTGCTTCACCACACAGCGCACGATGTGTCTCACGCTTGGGAACATGCGGTGGGGAATTAAAAACTGTTGGTCTGTGCTTCGCACGGGTTACCGTGCGGTCAGCATCAAACGGGTTTTGTTTTCCCCTTCCTGTGGTGTAACTATATAAATTTATTCACAACGTACGTGCGTCTTTCAAAAAGTTCCCTGCAACATACGCGGGCCTCAGATTGTGTGACGTCCCTGTGCGGTGGTGTGACCTGCGACCGTGTGGGGGAAAGTATCCGGTTGTCTAGAAAGTTCGGGTATAATTGAGATGGTTAATATAATAGAGATATACTTCTCGTGTTTCATTATGCAATATGTTGTAAGACTTTCGAACAATGGCCCCATACAGGTCCAAATCCTGGCTAATCTAGATTACCCTAGGTTAATCTTTTTCGTAGTGTATAAGTATGCCCATGGCTAATCTTGATTAACCTAGGTTAATCTTGATTAACCTGGGTTAATCTTTGCGTTCATTTATTCGAATGCTTGAGGTAAAATGTTTTCTTTGAAATAAATTTAGTGTAAACGAAATAATATCTTACGAGTAATCGGTTGGGTCATGCTGATCGTTGGGCCTGCTTACAAAAAAATTTCAGGTCTAGAAATCAATTTATTCCTGATAAATTTTGATAATCAAGTTTTCGCACAAATGAACGCAAAGATTAACCTAGGTTAATCAAGATTAACCTGGGTTAATCTTTTCGCAGTGTATTTTGATAGGAAAATGTATCCTAGGTTAATCAAAATTAGCCAGGATTTGGACGTGTATGGGGCCAGTGTTGAAGGTGAAAAATCTTATTGGGGAAATTGGCTGTGCTCATTTCTTCGAGGTAATTAATAAAAATAACATGCACAACAATATAAGAATTACGAGTTATTTCACTGAAAGTACAAGCACTCCAAAAAAAATTATATTTGCATCATTTCGAGCCATTGTCATATTTCAAAATCTCGTATGCAAATGACACTGAAGGAAAAATCTTACGGATCCTACGCGAACCCAATTCAAATTTTTTGCATAATCAATCATGAGCAGTATATTATGCTTGTGTATAATTATTTTCATTCAAAATCAAATTTAATCATAAATATAAGACATAAGCCCAACTTTACTTCCATAATGCAATAAAAACAAACTGGTGCTGAAATCAAATGCTTTTCGCGAAGAAACAACCCAGATTTGTACAATACGATTATATTTACCTTGAAACAAAGAGAGTGAAACTGTAATTGAATGAGTGAGTGATTGATTTACTGAGTGAGTGAGTTATTGATTTACTGAGTGAGTGCGTGAGAGAGTGATTGAGTGAGTTTGTGAGTGAGTGATTGAGTGATTGAGTGAGTGAGTGAGTGAATGAGTGAGTGAGAGAGTGAGTGAGTAGTCACTAGTCAGTGAGTGAGTTAGTGAATGAGAGAGTAAGTGCTATTTTAACTGCCAATAAATAATCCTGCACAGAATATCAGTCTATTTGAAATGTGAATCAAAAAAATGTACGTACGAACTAAAGTTGCAAACTCTCCATTCTAAAGTTTTCCCAGAACAGTTTTTTGCACTAACTTACTCACACCCTAAAGTTTATTTTGGATGGTTCGATATATATTGACTATTCCAACAGCTAACAGGAAAACCACTATACAAAATTTGAAAAAAAAACAATAAATTGTATTTTGGATTGAAAAATTTAAAATGAGTCAAAAAATTTTCAGTGAGCGAGTGACTGAGTGAGTGAGTGATTGAGTGAGTGAGTGAGTGAGTGAGTGAGTGAATGAGTAATGAGTGAATGAGGGAATGAGTCAGTTACTGAGTCAGTGGGTGAGTGAATGAGTATTTTAGTGAGTTTAAGAGTGCGTGAGTGAGTGAGTAAGTAAACAGTGAGTGATTGAGTCAAGTCAGTGAGGTAATGAGTGAGTTAGTTAGTGAGTGAGTTAGTGAGGGAGTCAGTGAGGGAGTGAGGTAGTGAGTGGGTGAGTGAGCGAGTTAGTGAGGGAAAGAGTGAATGAGTAAGTGAGTAAGTGAATGATTGAGTGAGTTAGTGAGTGAAAGTGTGAGTGAGTTAATGAGTGAAAGAGTGAGTGAGTGAGTGAGTTAGTGAGTGAAAGAGTGAGTGAGTGAGTGAGTTTGTGAGTATGTGAGTGAGTGAGTGAGTGAGTGAATGAATGAGTGAGTGAACGAGTGAATGAGTGAGTGAGTGAGTGAGTGAGTGAGTGAGTGAGTGAGTGAGTGAGTGAGTGAGTGAGTGAGTGAGTGAGTGAGTGAGTGAGTGAGTGAGTGAGTGAGTGAGTGATTGAGTGAGTGAGTGAGTGAGTGAGTGAGTGAGTGAGTGAGTGAGTGAGTGATAGAGTGAGTGAGTGAAAGAGAGTGAGTGAGTGAGTGAGTGGTTAGTGAGTGAGTGAGTGAGTGAGTGAGTGAAAGAGAGTGAGTGAGTGAGTGAGTGAGTTATTGGTTGAGTGATTGAGTGATTGGTTGATGTATTGATTGATTGATTGATTGATTGAGTTAGTGAGCAATTAAGTGATTAAATGATGAAAGGAGTGAGTGATTAGTTGAGTGCGTGAACTTTTTTGCTAAAACTTTTTCTTTCGTGAACTTTGGCATAAGTCCGATTATTTTCCAAAAAATTCAGACAATTTTTATTTTCAAATCCAAAATATTTTTTCAATGAGAATTTTAGAATTTACCTTCAACACCAAATATTTGTGCCGCACTGCAGGCTGCTATCATTTATTTAAATCCTGCAGTGCGGTGTTCGACGGCTATTATTCACTAGACTGCTATTATTCAAATAGTGAATATGTTTGTAAGCTTTTGGATTCATGTTTTTGAATTTCGGAATCTGTTATATTTTCGAAAAACTATTAAAGCGTGGCGAAAATAAAAAATTAAAATAAATTAAATTTTCAAAATAAAGGAAAAAATAATTAGCAAACCGTAGAAAAAAACACGAGATGAAGCCGAAACATCTAAAAAGTTCAAATAAAGCCAACTATACTTCGCAGGACATCCCATTTCTTCGGCCCAATTTAACCGTTTCTTCATACCAACAAAATGACGACCATGGATGGCGAGGAATTGTTGGACTACGAAGAAGAGCAGGAGGAGACAACCGATAACAATCAAAATGGCAATGCCGCCGCCGCTGCCGAGCCTGCCAAAAAGGGTATTAAGGTTGGTTGTGGAATTCAAATTTGTTTTCCTCTACTTTCACACAGACAATCTGTTTTGGAAAGCATTTTCCGGTCCTCAAAAAGTGGCTTCGCAAAACTTATGAATAGACGAAAAAAAGGCTTTTAGATAGCTGGTTTACCTAACACCTTTTCTAAATTAAAATTTTTAAACGCTGCTTTTTCAGGGCACGTATGCCTCGATTCACAGCTCGGGTTTCCGGGACTTCCTCTTGAAACCGGAGATTCTACGCGCCATCGTCGATTGTGGCTTTGAGCACCCTTCAGAAGGTCAGCCAGTCACTCAATTTTTATTTCACTTTTCCTTTTATTTGGTATTTGGTTAATGGATGGCTCCAATAAAATGTAAACCATGCGAAAATAAGTTTTCTAAGATCATTGTTTGTTTTTATAATAAACCCAGTTTTACCTGTTTTGCTGTTATGTACACCTTTCTGTGACATAAGAATTTTAAATTCAAAAAAAATCTTTTTAGTACAACACGAGTGCATTCCGCAAGCTATTCTCGGCATGGACATAGTTTGTCAGGCCAAGTCGGGTATGGGCAAAACGGCCGTCTTTGTTTTGGCCACCATTCAGCAGCTGGAGCCCGTCGATGGACAGGTTGGATGTTTTCTTGGGGTGAGGAAAGTGGAATTTCCACTTCTTTGGTCTGAAACAAAATATGATTAGTTCCCTGGGTGTAGGAAAAACTGCTTAAAAATTGTCAATTCCCCCTCTGTAACGAATTTTTTTTTTGGATGGTTGGCTCATCCACCAGTGCAAGGGAAATTCAATCTCAATTCATAGGGTGTTCAATTATTTATTCAACAGTGAGTTGCATTTTAAATCCGCGCTTTCATGGTCGATTCATGGCTTGAAATTTTGTTGGTAAGATCAGGAATAATTATGTGTTTCGGAGACAAACATTTAGTGTTGGGTTGGATGATGTGATTGATTTTCGTTCTAGATGTGTCTATTTTTCTTCCAGGTGTCTTGCTTGGTCATGTGCCATACACGAGAGTTGGCTTTCCAGATCAGCAAAGAATATGAACGATTCACCAAGTACATGCCCTCAATAAAGGTACGTTGAAACTGGATTTCAGAGCAGGCACTTTGACTCATGCACTGTGATTGAATTGAAAGGAACGTTTTCTGCCGGCACTGCGCTGCGCCGAATCAATCAAATTATTTTAAATATTAAACTCGTAAATATAAAAATGATGCATCGAGTTTGACAAACTTTATAAGGTTAAACAATCATTTGATGGGATTCTACGTAATTGTATGCGGCAGTGATGTAGTGAAAAACCCGATATTATATTGTATTTCACGGGAATCAGTAAGTTGATGAAACAAAATTATTGATTAAAAGCGTCATAAACTTTTTTTATTTATTTATTCGTTATTTGTTCGTAAGTATAATAACCGACACTGGTTGAGAGCAAGCACCAAAAATAGATTACAACAAGGGCAGCAACCAACCTAGATGATCTGAAAACAATGAAAGCGAAAATATAATGGATTTTCCCTTCTCAGGTCGGCGTGTTCTTCGGCGGTATTGATATTAAAAAGGACGAGGAGCGCATCAAGGAGAAAATGCCTCATATTGTTGTGGCGACACCGGGTCGACTGTTGGCCCTGTCGCGCGAGAAGACCCTCAATTTGAAGCAGGTCAAGTTCTTCATTCTCGACGAGTGCGACAAGATGATCGGTGATCTGGGTTGGTGGCTCTGGGAAATGTTGTTACTAGAAATTGTTTTTTTGCATTACCTTTTCATTGAAGGTGCCTCCATAGTAAGATGCAAATAAGTTTTTGCAATTTTTCCGTAACCCTTTTCCATGGCACATTTTGACAGTTTCTATAGCCGAAAAATTCGTGAGACAGAAAAGGTTTACGGAAAACTTGCAAAAACAGTTGCAGAAATTTTGCTATTTTTTCGGAGCTGTTTTTGCAATTGACTATGAAGGCACCCTGATGGGTTCTCACTTGCCCACTCATTTAGTTTTGTATATTTTGAAAATATACAGGTGATTACGATTTGTTGTGTTGTCTTCTAATCCAGATGGCGCTCTGGCTCTGATCCACGAGTGTAATTTGGGCATAACTTTTTTTGTACACGTGTGTGAAGAAAAATCATGTGTTTTTTATGTTTCACGACTTTTTAAATCGAAATTTTATTATAGAATGCTTTTTTTATATATTTTTGTTTAGTGGCTATGATGGCTGTTTTTCCTATTCAGATATGCGTCGCGACGTACAAGAGGTCTTCAAGATGACACCGCACGAGAAGCAGGTCATGATGTTCAGCGCCACGCTGCCGAAGGAGCTCCGCACGGTCGCCAAGAAGTTCATGCAAGACGTAAGCCCACATATCCACCTCAACTTGCAGTACACACCGCCCGTCACAAAATCATCAACACCCTCCCGATCAAAATTTTCTCTGTTCAAATCTCCGTCGCCAAAAGCTATCTTCGTTCATCACTACTTTCTTGACCCGCCTCGTTCGATAACCGTTTTCTGAAACCCCTACCTGACTTGAAAATTAGTACGAAAAATGTCTCGGATCTACTCCGTCTCTGAAAGCCTTGTCTCATCGCTTGCCGGACCCCGTTGCTGTCGCTCAATGTCAATGGAGCACCCCCACCTTGTCCCTCCCGTAGGACCTTAAGGTGCCCCTTCCTGAAAAACTAAAAAAAATCGACCCCATCACGTTTTCGATTTGAAAAAAAATCTTGTTTGTTGGATGCGATTATCGTATGAATAAGCACGCCGACTACACCCAGTGCGTGCGCCCCCATGAGCAACCCGCGCGCAACGGACGTGAGAGCGGTTGGTGATTATCATGTTATTTATTCTATTTTTAGGTGAAAGACAAATTTAAAATTCGGTTTTATAAGTAGTTTTCTTTCTTGCCAAAGGGTCGGAGTACTCTTATGTCGTTTTATAATATTTATTTTTATTCCAGATTGGCAGTCAGTTGATCATCGGACATCCTAATCTTTGAACACTCCCTCCTGTTATTTATCTATGTTGAGTTTTTCTATATTTTCAGGATTCATCTCTTGCCCTCGCGTTTCGTTAATCTGAGCGCACTCGGTAGTCGGGAATCGAAACGTTGTGGGTGACTGACGATGACGGGTCGTTTCGATTGAGCTTCTCGGAAAAACCGAAAAAGTCGGAACTCGAAGGCGGGGGCAGAGCACGACGATGCTGCTGCGTCTGTAGAAGACTATTTCCTTCGAGCTGAGCCAAAACTAAACTCCTAAATAATCTTTTTGCTCCGAATGAATTCTAGAATGAAAACTGGGTACAACTAGCCTTTTAATATAGGAAATTCTCAGTGAAATCATTTTTCGACATCAACATAACACCCATTTTTCTGATTATCAAGACCGTTCAATGAATAGAATAGAACCTTAGTTTATTAGCTTGGGTTCTCTAGAGATTGAACCAACTGGAAATTCTCATCATACTCGCCGCTTCTGTTATGCTAAAAACTTTTCACCTACGTTGTTTCACTTTTATGTTTTCTCCATGTCAGAAAATCAAAACAGAACTTCGAAAAAAAACAGAATGTTTTTGAAAATCTGCCTTATTTTCCAGCCGATGGAGGTGTACGTGGATGACGAGGCCAAGCTGACCCTGCACGGTCTGCAGCAGTACTACGTCAAGCTGAAGGAGAACGAGAAGAACAAGCAACTGTTCGAGCTGTTGGATTTGCTCGAATTCAATCAGGTAAGTCTTGGATTGAATTATAGTAACTTTCAATTTATGTGGATTTTAGATAATATCAGTTTTTCAAAAATTAAATCATTCGAATCCAACTTGTTTCATTCGATATGATGAGAACGCTGCGGTACTGAACCAATCATGAGCGATATTCAGCCAAAACGCTAGATACTCTTTTACTACTGATCGAATGAGAACTTGCGTAAGTTCGCTAATAAATCATTATTAAGGTAATGTTTTGGCGTTTCAGAAGAATCGTCTGATTCAATTAATTTCCTGTTTTCAGGTGGTCATCTTCGTCAAGTCAGTGCAGCGTTGCATGGCGCTGAATCAGCTGCTTGTCGAGCAGAACTTCCCCTCGATTGCCATCCATCGCAGTATGCCGCAGACGGAGCGGTTCGTTTTAGTTTTCCCTTATAACTTATTTTTCTAAATAGTAAGTTTTTTAAATCTATTTGTTGTCTTGTCAGCTTGCATCGGTTTCGAATGGACACTTAGGTATTAGAATGGTTAAGAAAGTGCGGTGTGTATAGCCCTAACCAAATTAAATCATGGCTTTCATAGGTCTTGAATATTGATGTACCTTCAGCTTCAGGCCTTTGAAAAAATTCGCATTTTGTTTCCGCGATGATTTTTTCAACCTGTCCCAGAATAAAAATTCAGAAATTAAAATTTTTCATTCCGCATTCTTTCCTCTCAATAAAATTGTTTCAGCTTGTCCCGCTACCAGCAGTTCAAGGACTTCCAGAAGCGCATCCTGGTCGCCACCAACCTGTTCGGTCGTGGTATGGATATTGAACGTGTGAACATCGTGTTCAACTATGATATGCCCGAGGACTCTGATACCTATTTGCATCGGGTATGTTGTTGATTGAAGTGTTGCCTGTCTAGTCTGGTGGTTAGGGTGCCGGACTCGCAATACGGAGGTCCTAGGATCGAAACCTGACTGACGTGTTGCTCTGAGGTTTCTGCCATCGTCAGTTTTTTTCAACCACACTGGCCACTACGTGAACACCATTCTGATATCATTTATTGTGTTATGGTGCCTTGTTGGCTGCAGTAACGAAGATATGCCTTCAGGGGTGGGCCGGGTTTTTTGGCACTTTGCAGGGGGTGGGGGGGGGGGGGGGGGTAGCCGACAGAAAATCCCATTTTACCCGACCTGTCCGAAAAGTGGGGGGGGGGGTAAGGTCGGGTAGGGGCGGGTAGAAAAAATTTTTTTTCGCATAAAACGCTTGTTTTTTGCTTGTTTTTGCTAAAAAAATCTTCTATTATATGGTATAAACATAACATATACCGGTTTTTTCAGGTTTTAACCAAAAAAATTAACCCAGAAAACGTGTTTCTTCGAAAAAAAAATCTTACAGCCAGAAAATTTTGAAAAATGAGCCTCAAAATCGAGGTTTTGAGGCTGATTTTCTCAAAAATTTCGAGTAGGGGGGGGGGGGAGGGGGTAGGCGACCTAAATTTTTGTCTAGGGGGGAGGGGTAGGCTACCCGCCGACCCTGAAAAGTGGGGGGGGTAAACCCCCCCCTACCCCCCCTGCGGCCCACCTCTGTATGCCTTGAAGTGTTTTTTTTATCTAATTACATTCGATATGATGAAAACGCTGCGGTACTGAAACAATCATGAGCGATATTCAGCCAAACGCTAGATACTCTTTACTACTGATCGGATGAGCAATGTTTTGAATTATTTTCATCCTTTCTCGAAATTTCAATTTCAAAAGTTATGCACTCACAGCACAGTTACAGTGAGTTTTGAACGGAAACCAAAAGCATTTCTTCGAAATCTAGTTCAACGCTTGGACACAACACTTACTCATTTCTTTCACATAATAAACTAGTTGATTTAATCGCTTCCCTCGTCAAGTGGGTAAGGCGCCGGCTTCGCTCGCCGACGTTTCTGGCTCGAGCCCCGGGTTGAGACACAGCGCAGTCAAGAACGTTGTTGATGTTGATGATCAGTGATTGTCATTGTAAAACGGATGACCGTTATTTCACTATTGTGACTTGGTATCCTACTTTGCTATTATGGCATAACAACTGAATAAATTTGATTTAGATTTTTTTAATCGACCGTTTAATGGAGATAATTTCTAATTTTCAGGTGGCCCGCGCGGGACGTTTCGGCACCAAGGGTCTGGCTGTCACCTTCGTTTCGTCAGAGGAAGATGCCAAGGTCTTGAACGACGTGCAGGATCGCTTTGATGTCAACATTGGCGAGCTGCCCAGCGAGATCGATGTCGCCTCATACAGTTGGTATTTTTTAGAATATAAAAATACCTATAAAAAATTATATACAGTACGTAAAATTATTGATTTACAATTTTTTTTTATTGTTGGGTTGTCTCACTCGGATTGAGACTTCGCCGGGTCCCAATCACGAATGGTGCTTGCCATAAGGCATATCATGGAACAAGTTCCAAGACACTCCATCTGATGTTCAAGGCATATTATTTCACGACCATCAGCCAGTAGGTCACACTTCTGTTTTGACTGCCATAAGGCTTGTTGGTGACGGCCCCGGGATTCGAACCCGTGTGCGGCCGGCCAGGCGGTTTCAGAGTCTAGCACCTTAACCACTTGACCAGCGAGCCAATTTTCGTAATCATATATTTTTTACTTTAGGACATACAAAAAGGTTGGGGTTAGACAAGATAGGGCTAGCATCGCTTTTAGTCTTGTTTGTTTTCGTCGGAAAATGTCTGACTGACTGGCTAGGAGTATGTAATGTTACGAATATTCTCATTTGTTTCATATTCACCTATTTTTTCAGTCGAGGGCCGATAAACAACCGCGCTGCTGAGACGGATCTACATTTATTTGAAGTCAACCGAATCCACACAATTATGATGATAATTAGCTGTTAAACTTGTTACCTGTTCTTGATTATGTTGTCGTGTTTTTTTTTTGCAGTTTTTGTTGCTGTTCAGCACTACATTTGGACTTGATTGTGTTGATTTGTTAGCAGCCAGGTTCAGCTTGGGGTGTCAACTTTTCTATGCCAGAAATTCTTATCCGATCCGAGTAGTTGGTCCTTTTATTTCATGTCGCGAAATTTGATTGAGCCTCCCGAATTTGTTTTGGAATCGAGGAATAAAAATACTGAAAATTATTCTGATGAAGGAGTTCTCCCCAAGCGACCCTTGGCTTTTTAATATTTGTAAATATCTTACTTTCTCATGATGATTCATTGAATGATACTCGAGTAAAGTTGAAAGAGAGGTTGACTTACCTCTATATCAATTTTACCACGAAACTGTTTTTTTCGTTTTTCGTCAAAATTACATTTCTTAGGATCAATCGCAGTCAGGTCAAATGCTGTTTCATAATGTTTTACCTCTCACCTTAACTTGCATGTGTTTTGTTGTGTTTTTATAATCGGGTTACGGCCAGGGCGCACGCGCCAATTAATTTTTCAATATTTGAAATTTCAAATTTCGCGCCTTTTCTTGGACCCCCACCCACCAGGTGATTTAATCGTTGTGTCTGAGTGGATTTTTTCGTTAATTACGTTTCATAATTATGTGGATTGTATTGCGATCAGGGAACATAATGTTTCACTAGATAGTATTTGAGTTGAAAAATTCGCTAACTACATTAATCATATGATCCCGATTGTATTACGGAAAATTACTTTCCTTTCCATCATGCTCTCTTATTTGTTAAACAGAAATCGAGTCCAGTCCAATAGAAGATGGTCGTTGTTGGTCGAAAAATTGAGTGGGTCGTGAGTTGATAAATGGGTAACCTAAACCGATAAGTGGGTTGTAATACTCTAATTTTTCACTTTTTGTGTCGGAAAGTCACGAACTATATTCTGTCTTATGCCGGAATGGGTGAGAAAAAATGATCTTGATTAAAAAAACGAAGAAAATTAGTTTTTTTCTCATCCTAGCCCTTGTCGGACAGACTGATATTAAGTCGAATCGATCTAATCTCCTTTATTAAACGGACATTTCCTCTGAATTTGGTAGGTTTTTATCTAATTTTTAGTCATATTTCATCGTCTTTAATCAATTTTCTCACGTTCACCGGCGTAATTTCTGTCTTCTCCATATTCCAGTGATAATATGAATAATAAAATTGTGTTTGCGTGCGTAAATCTCTTGTTGTGTTTTTCCTTTAAATGTAAAACTGTATTGTACTGTGGCTGAAAATTGAAAATAAATCTGGTGAAGTAGAAAAATGGGGGTTGCTGGATTTGAGTGATGTTTACCATAAAAACCGTTATTAACACTGGTTCGGCGAAAAAACGCGAATTTACCGAAATCTCATGGAAAATGTTGTAACAGATTTTGATATCTTCAAGATTTACCATGTTTTTGTATAAATTTTTTTGCTTAATATAACGAAAAATTAAAATAACTACGTGAATCATTGAAAGTATTTCCATAAACATGTTGCATGTTGAACCTCAAATACTACTAGAAAGTATTATCATTTTTTCAGAATCAAACGCAAAAAAGTTTCGAATAATGTTGAAATCCACCATATTTCCCGTCACACTTATGAGAAAATCCAGATAACGAATGAATCGAAGAATCATGGCTTTGTTGGGACAGTTGCGATGGAATCATGTGCTCTTCATCGGATGGTGGCTGTTGAGTATGTGCTGGATGTATGTAATGATGAATGACAGGATAACCAGCTTGGAGGTTGGTGTTTCATTCACAATATCTGATATGAATGAAACTGTGAATAGGGGGTTATACTTCAACCGCACGGGCAAGGGCAGGTTAATCTTAACTTGTGTCTTTTGAACAATTTATCGAGTATTTTAGAGCTGGGCGGACTGACTTAATACTTCTATACTCTATCGAGTATTTAGAATAACAGTAAGCGAGGGGGAGCGTGCGCTCGTGTCTGCTTTTTTAGCCGCACCAGTACCCCAAGCCACTAGCGGACACGAATGGGGGTGATAAAATGGAATTCCCCCTTTAGTGGTTTCGTTGAGTGGAATTTGCCCTTAGGTGTGGGTAAGAAGGCCTGAACTGACATGAACCTATTTGACGAAACTCTCGTCCCTTAGGGGTTTGCCTCGTCCGCCAGTACCACCGCAAGCAGACGTCCATACTAAATGTAGAAATCAAATTAGTTCGTATTGGCTATAACTTTGCGCATTTATGTACATACGATTACCACTGATAATCGTGCTCGAGTTTGGAGCCAACTCTGAGGCTGGAGTGGCGAGACGTATCCTGGTGAGAGCAGGACAAATCCCAAACAACCTCTCCCTCACCGTATGTGGTTCACCGATGTTGTGAATTGAGGGCCAAACAAACAAACAAACAAACTTTACTCAATTTTAAATGTTCGTTGAAAATCCCTACACCTTTTTCTCTGGAAGATATAGGCACCGTGCGTATTCGCGTGCTGTTGAAATATAAGTCCCGCTTCAGGTTACAATTTTGGTAAGACTTTTCACCGTTTCAGCACCAACTCAACTCGATGTCCCCATTCGGTGGTTTTGCTCAATCGATCTCATCGCCTGCGCAGTGGTCGGCTGATAATCTTCTAGTCATATATAATAGGGTGAGTTGTTGTTGTTGTTGTTGTTCTTGTTGTTGGTACTGTTGTTGACTTGAAAGTAGCTGCTTATCATATCCACTGTTCCGTGATATGGTATTTCATTTTATGTTTATCTATCTCTTTGTTCTAACTGTTGAACACCTTGAGTATGGTCAACTTTGTTATTGGTGTTGTTGTTGTTGTTGTTGTTGTTGTTGTTGTTGTTGTTGTTGTTGTTGTTGCTGTTGTTGTTGTTGCTGCTGCTGCTGGTGGTGGTCGCTGCTGATACACATACGGGTTGGTGCTGTTGTTGTCGTTATTACTATTACTGTTGTTATAAATTCTGTTTGTTACAGATACCGAAAACGGGTAGCACCACATTCATGGACGGTGTGGTGTACAAACTGGCCAAGCGTAATGGATTCAGTGCCATACATTTGAATGTTACGAGGAATAAACACACACTACATATAGCTGATCAGGTTGGTTGACGGGGTGGGGAAAATGGAATTCCCCCCTTTTTGACGTTCTCAAAAAGTTGGATTTGTTCTCTAACTAAAGTGTAGGTAAAATGGACTGAAAACACTTTCTGCGAAAGTCCCCCTCTTTGAGTAAATTCCCCTGTCTTTGGAGGATTAGCTCGTTCGCCATCCCGTCATCGGTACCGCAAGCATTAGGTTAAATAGAAAAATGTGTAAAACTTCGTAGTATACATTTTCGAACAGTAAAAATTCAAGGGTATCATTTGAATGTTACGAGAACATACACTCCATATAGCGGATCAGGTTGGTCGAAGGGGTGGGGAAAAGTGGAATTCCCCCCTTTTTGGTGTTCTCAAAAAGTAGAATTTGTTCTTTAACGTGTAGGTAAAATTGACTGAAAACAAGATGGTAAAAAGGAATAAACACACATTACATATAGCGGATCAGGTTTGTGGCCAAAATATTACATAGAATTCCCCGAATAAGATATAAATCAACTGTTTAGAAGATTTTTTCTATTTTTCTTGAAAATGTGTTTTGTTGTCATTCACATGAAAATCTTGGGCAGGGTTCAAGGGTCGTTTAGCAGAAGTAAAAAATCGTTTTTAGAAACTTCTTGTATGACAGAGTATCGTTTGTTTGTTTTTCGTAACTTTCACGTAATTTCAAACCCTTTGAACTTCAGTTGGTATTGAACATATAATGAGTTCCGTGCTCATATAATTAACATTTTTCTGACAAATTATTCAAAGTTTTTTTCCCTTTTTCAGGCGTGGTTCGTGCAAAACGCAACCAATTGGTCGGAACGAAAGCCGGCCCTCTTTCATGGTCATTTGGCTTACTTGGATTTTTCGCGGTTGGTTTATTAGAAAAAGTTATCTATCAATGTATAAAAATACTTAAACTTCATTTACATCGGCTCGAGGATGACAAATGACGGTTTGCAATTAACGGAATAAATCTAAGTTAGCAACTGCTGTAGGTTTATGTATGCAATGGCATAAAGAAAGGCTGAATCGTATGTGAACTTTTATTTGAGTTAACTATCACAATTCAGACTTTTTAATATTAGTTGTTCATCGGGATTCTTAATTTCAGATTCGGTGCACCAAATCCGATATATCTGCAGATCGTTAGAGAACCATTGGATCGATTTGTTACCTACTACTACTTTCTACGGTGCGGTGATACGTTCAGACCGCATTTGCAACGGAGTAGGATGGGCGACAATCAGGTATGGTTGTTGTTGTTGTTGTTGTTCTGTGTTGTTGTTGTTCTGTGTTGTTGTTGTTGTTGTTGACTGTTGTTGTTGTTGTTGTTGTTGTTGTTGTTGTTGTTGTTGATGATGACAATGATGTTGATGATATAGGAAACTCAATCTTACAATTCACGCTTATCATCAAGGCGGTTTTCTGTTGTTGTGGTTGTTGTTTTTGTTGTTGTAGTTGTTGTTGTTGTTACAAAAATTGTTGTTGTTACAAAAACTGTTGTTGTTGCAGACGTTCGACGAATGTGTGGCTAAAAATGGTCGCGATTGTGCGCCGGAGAAAATGTGGCTGCAGATTCCGTTCTTCTGCGGTCATGCTGCCGAGTGCTGGTTTGTTGTTGTTGTTGTTGTTGTTGTTGTTGTTGTTGTTGTTGTTGTTGTGTTGTTGTTGTTGTTGTTGTTGTTGATGATAATGATGTTGTTGTTGTTGTTGTTGTTGTTATTGTTGTTGCTGTTGTTGTTTTTGTTGGTTGCTATTGTAGATGTTGTTGTTGTTGTTGTTGTTGTTGATAATGATGTTGTTGTTGTTGTTGTGTTGTTGTTGTTGTTGTTGTTGTTGATGATAATGATGTTGTTGTTGTTGTTGTTGTTGGTGATGTTGTTGTTGTTGTTGTTGTTGTTGTTGTTGTTGTTGTTGTTGTTGTTGTTGTTGTTGTTGTTGCTGTGTAGTTAAGACTTCTTTATTTACAGGCGACCCGGCAGTCGATGGGCTTTGGAACAAGCCAAACGTAATCTTGTGCAACATTACTTCTTAGTTGGTACTACGGAGTATCTCAGCCAGTTCGTCGCTGTTTTGGAGCACACGCTCCCCAGCATGTTTGATGGAGCTGTTCAGCAGCTGAATTCTGGTGAGTGAGTGAGTGATTGCGTGAATGACAAGCTATAGATAAAGTAAGTACGTGACCAATTGATAACGATGAGAATAATTTGGTGAGTTATTGAATAAGTCATCAGGGAAAGTCAATCAAAGTTGGAATAATTTCATGCAGATTAGGATGTTTTAAAGTGTTTTCCCCTTCCTGTCAAGTGAATTTGGTTTAAAAAAAAGTTGACAAAAAAAATATTTATTTGAAAATTGTTCTTATTGTTTTTTCCATTCCTGTCATAAATTTGGTAAAAAAGTTGATAAAAAATTATATTAATTAAAAAAAATTCAATTGTTTTTTTTATTGTTTCAGGTGATCCTCACATTCGACGCACCAAATGCAAGCAACAGCCTTCTCCCACGACCACGGCAATGATTCAGGATTCCCCCGTCTATCAGATGGAATCTCAGTTCTACCAGTTCGCCGCCGCCCAATTCGAGGTTGTTGTTGTTGTTATTGTTGTTGTTGTTGTTGTTGTTGTTGTTGTTGTTGTTGTAGTGGTGGTGGTGGTTGTTGCTGTGGTTGTTTTGAGTTTCGCTGATTTTTATGTTCCAAAAGCCACGCACCCTGTCTTTCCGGATTGTTTCGAAATCAACGAAATCTGTGAATATTTTCTCTGTGACAAAATGTTAATCAAGTAAGGTTATGTTTTTCTCACCTTAGACGGACGAGCCAAACCTCCAAAATACGATATCTTTTCAAAGAGGTTGAATTGGCGGAGATTAGGCCATTTTACCTAAACCTTTATAAACAAACTTTATTTTTTGAAACTGCCAAAGGTGGGGAAATTACACTTCTCTCCCCCCTTCTCGTCCCCTAGTGTGTCTCACTGAAAGTCTTATTTTGCAGGCCGCCCTGTCTCGTCTTTACTCTGAAGACTGGAATAGACCATTCGCGCAAGTCCAGCTGCAGTATGATCAAGATGGTCTGCCTATACGATTACCCAGGGAGTTGAGGTTGGTGCTGTTGTTGTTGTTGTTGTTGTTGTTGTTGTTGTTGTTGTTGTTGTTGTTGTTGTTGTTGACTGTTGTTGTTGTTGTTGTTTTTGTTGTTGTTGTTGTTGTTGTTGTTGTTGTTGTTGTTGTTGTAAAAAGACTTGAGATAGAGATCATTTTTCTCGTTGCAGGTATAAGAAGATCAAGCCGAAAACTCCGCCCACAAGGACGGTCGGTGACTTCATGATTCAACATGATACGGCCGATAATGACCCTGATAATTGACCCATTTTTATATCAAGGGACGGACGTTAGTCCGTTCTCTTAATATGTAGCATTATCGATTAATCAAGAGATTCGATTCAAATTAACAAAAAATGTATTTAAATTCCAGAGAATCTAAAATCCGATTTTTTTAGATTTTGAACGAGAATTTGATATGCACTTTTCAGTAAAAAAAATTTGTGGTGAATTTTGTTCTCTATCCGTACTGTTAATGAGGTTAGAGAGGAGGAAATTATTAACACTTTTTTTTGCCTGAACGGAAGAAGATGAGGTGTGAGATTGATATATGAGATTCAATATGTATTTGTAAATTTAATACTAGATCCTGTTAGTGTATTATTAAAATTAGCTCAACTTGTGTTTTACTCCAGTGCAACGAATGGTTCGTTTTGAAGTGCTATGCATTCAGTGCACTAGCGGAAGAGAACGGATCGGGATTCGGGAAAGGGGAATTCTCCCTCTTTGGCTTTTTCAAAAAGTTTTATTTGTTCTCTAAAGTGTAGGTAAAATGGCCCTAAAAACGGCAAATTCCTCCCTCTCAGAGAAAATTCCCCTCCCTTTGGAGGGTTGACCCGTCCGCCGGCGTCCTTTCATTTTTCATTGGTTCAGCTATCCTCACCAGTCCACTAGCGGACGAGAAGGGGTGGGAAAAGAGGAATTTCCCCCTCTTTGGCAGTTATAAAAAGTACGATTTGTTCCCTAAGGTGTAGGTAAAATGACCTGAAAACTGCCAATTCCTCCCTCTTTGACAAAATTCCCCTCCCTTTGATGGATTAGCTCGTCCGCCAGTGCCAGTCACACATTTTTCTCGATGCCAGTTTGTTTCCACCCAGACTATGTCTTTTTTATATTTGTATTATTCTTGTTGTATGTGTTGCCTTTCTCAGTCATTTGCCTGCTCTTGTGCTTGGTAATTATTATAAAACCGGTTGATTTATTGTGCTAAAAATTGCTTATTTGTCAGTTAATCAAGATTTTTTTATTACAAATACATTTTTTACGTTGTTCCATGTTTAACTTGTTCTCATGTGGAATCTCAAGGATTTTTTTATAGCAACGACGTTTTTGGGGAACTAATTTTTAATGCGCGCCTGTTTTTTTCTTGATTCTGAAACCCTTTCACTATGTGTTCATTAAATTATTAGAATAAGATTAGAAATGTTGGAAAATAATTTATATTATTGTAATTGTTTTGCTTCTGCAGTGTGGAAAAGTACGAATCGATAAAAACAGTCGCGTATTCATTCAAATTCAATCCCGTCCCATAGTTTTGTATAAATGCTATTTGCTTCCATCAACGATGTGAAAAAAAATATGCATGAACGTGCTATAATTTTTTTTTTTATTATATCTGTCAAAATTATTGTTTCTGCCAACCATTTGTCGCTTTAGCGTTTAGTCAGGCTTTATTTTACGTGTTGGGTTTTATAAATTTTTTTAGTTTTGTTTTGTTTTGAATGGGTTTTTTTCATGACATGATTCTAATGTTCTCTTTATTCTTCAACACTCTTAACTTATCATCTTGATTCATTTTATAGTACACATTGATTCACTTGCCGCATACCACTCATATTCAAATTTTATGTTTTTATAATTAATTTTTTTCACTGTTGTACTATTTTCTTCTACTCTAATAAAATTAAAAATTATTTTTTTTGCTTGTTTTCTTTTATTTTATTGTATCATAAACATTGCGCTACGACTAACTTATTGGTCATTTTTGTGCCCTCTTGTCAGTTATCTTTTACATTAAATAAAATCAATCAAAAATGCTATTGTTTTATTAAAATTGTTGTAAATGTGAGGCCGTTCTTTCTGGTTTACTTGACAAATGTTTTATTTATATGTTTGCTTGACAACATTTTTTTTTTTTACGTTTTTGTATTTTATTTATAGCTGTTTTTACAGTGCTGTTGCATTTTGTCTTTTGTCAGTTATTATATTTACAACGAATCCGTAACCTAATGTGCGTATTCAAGTTATACTGCTCATGATTGATTATGCAAAAAATCCGAATCGAGTTTACAAGCAAAGAAAACTACATCAGTAAGATTTTTCCTTCAGTGTCGGTTGCATACGAGATTTCAAATTCTGGAAATGGCTCAAAATAAAGGGTTTTTTTTTTAAATTCTGAAGTCTTTTGATTTTCAGTATAATAACCGGTCATTTTAATATTTTTATGCATGTTTTTGAATTATTTACATATCTCTTGCCTCGAAGAGGTGAGCGCAGCCAATTTCCCCAGTAAGACTTCTCTCCTTCAACAATGATCGAAAGTGTTACAACGTATTGCATAATGAAACATGAGCAGTATATGTACAGAAATGAAGCATTAGAGTGTTGATGATTGGGTGTCGATTCGATTTTTCTATCAGTAGATGTATTGATCGTTCCTGATAAATACTATCTGATTGAATATCGTATATGTTGATAATTGTTCATGTTTATTAAATCTTTTTTACAATGGGTTGTTCATTTCACAAGATGCACACACTCACATAATCACGTTCAAATCACTCTTTAATTCGCAGTAAATCATTCGCTCGCTCACTCACTCATTCATCCACTCACGGTCACCTATTTTCTGCTTCCCTTCCCCACTCAATAACTTTTTTTATCACGCACTCACTCATGCACTCATTCGCTCACTAACTCACTCACTCACCGGCGCACTGCTCAATAACGCACTTATTGATAGTCCTTCATTTGTCTGAATATCGGGTTTCGTAAGTTGTCCACATGTTATGTAAAAAAAGATTTTATTTCTCGAAAATTTGAAAACGCGCCAAAAACAGATTTGAATTTAAAAACAGCACGCCTAAAAGTTTTTGCCTAACAAGAAACTCTGGATAAGCTATAATCGACATCACTGGCGGACGAGTCAAATCTTCAAAGGGAGGGGAATTTCTCCAAAGAGGGGGGGAGGGTGCGCAGAAAATTGGCCATTTTACCTTCGCCTTAGGGTAAAAATTCTGTTTTTTTTAAACTGCCAAAGAGGGGGAATTCCACATTTCCGTTCTTCCCTCGTCCGCTAGCGATCGATATCTGGTTTATAATTTCTTACAGACTTCAGATGTCAAATAATCGACGTCGTCAGCCATCGCCGATCCGTTCCATCGAGTCCGAGGATCGGGCTGAGTTGGTCTTCATCAATCGTGTGGACGCGCCCGTCGATCTGTTCTGGATTGATTTCGAGGTGGGGTGATGATGATTATTAGACAGCATTTGTTATAAGCAGCATCCGCTATATCGCTATAGCTTGGTCAGGGTATCTGGTTATCAATTATTTTCTTGAAAACCTTATACTGAACAGTTAATAAGTTGGGCATGTTTATAATATGTTATAATTACGCTTTTAAATGAAGAAGACGCGGTGTTTAAACTTCTCTTTTTGATTTTTGGCTTCTGTTTTATAATCACATAAGTCGAGGCGCAATATTCGGCTGTTATTTCATTAGAGTTTACTTCAGAAAACCATAGTTAAAAATAGACGAGTGGAAACATACGGGAAAATGCAGACTGACAAACGGGGTACACAATGCGCACAGATACAATGCGTCACACAAATATATAGCGTTATAGACTTATAGTATAATCTACTAATATTGGGAAAACGGGGGCGTCTAAATAGAATTCTACACGTAGACGAGTTAGAAAGCAGTAAACAACTGGGCTAGACAAATATGTATGCATAGAATAGTATGTATGTAGAACGTAACACTCAGCAGTAATAGTGGCGGACGGGAAGTATTGAGCATCAATACTTTACTTCCCCCACCTCCAACAAAAAATTAGTTGTAGTAGAAAATATATAGGTTTAGGATGGGATAATAAAATGTAGAATAGTTATCAATAGAATACAACATAGAATTTAAGCGGACCAAATTAATAGTTTAAGCTGACCAATATATATGTTGAATCAATGACATCACATGATCTCAACTGAAATTTCTAGTATATCAACATAGGTTTAGAATTACTTAAGAAGTAGTTATATCAGAATAATGTTACATACAGAATCACGATCATAAAGCCTACACGGCACACCTTCTTCATCAACATCATATCTGCGAAAGATAACTCGAACTACGCTCGATCCGTACGAAGACGACTCGACTGCACAGCATCGTCTCAACCTCCGAACACGAAATCTCGACAACATCCGATCGGTCGTTCAAGCCACGATTCGAATCACCAAAATCCACGCTCTTGTAATCCGCCGAACCATATCTCAACGACTCAAAATCCTTAGTCCATGCGCCTTTTTCATCCTTCAGCCTCGTCCTTTTCGTCCTACTACGCATCCCAACATCCACTCTACCGTAACCCACGCATGCAACATCATGATGATCACCAATAAACGCGTTGCCTGAACGTACATCAACCGTTGAAACATCACGACCGTACACTCCATTCTGACTCTTGACATCGCACGGCTTCGTCGACACATCGCTCGCATACGCCAATCCCATAAACATGACGATCATCATACACCATATGAGTGCACAATTCAGCTGCATCGACGGCAATAGCTGAATACCACGATGCACACCTCGCTCAGGCGCACGAAACTTTTTCTTCTTCAGCTCAACTTCATCCTTGCGTTCGCTCGACTCAGTTACCGACTTCACATAAACGCCTCCAACACGCGCCTCACGCTTCTTCAGCTCGCTCTTCTTCTTAGATTCGCACGCGCACACTGAATTAGTCATAGAGAGCTGACTATAAACATTCAATTTATGTTCCAGGTCCTTGACTCTTGTAGTCAACTTTTCTGCCACCGTCATCATGCTCTTCATGGTGCCCACTAGCTGCTCCATGTGACTATATGCGCGATCGCTCGACTCACTCTTGGGCTGCGCAGAAACGGAATTAACGCGCTGATCATAACACTCACGCCGCTTGGTACACCTGTACGCCTTGTGTCCGTAGTTGTTGCACGCATAGCAGCGAATTTTCGACCAGTCAGGCATCGCACGCTCATTTCTAGGCCTGTAGTTGTTGTATGACGCACGCCGATAACACTCTGATTGCGATTCAGGTTCTTCACCATGACAGTTAGATGATGTGCCGTAATCGCTGAACTCCTTGTCGACTGCTTCTTCGAGTGCACACTCCTCGACGAGAGCGTCAAAGTTGGCTTCACGTCGTCTAAAAGCCATGGCAGCTTTACGACGTAACATCGGATTGTGTAGGCCGGTCCTCAATTTGTTGATCATGTACTTCATGTACATCCAGTGATCCCGCTCCAAAGGACATAACGCTCTCAATGCGGCTGCGAAACCGCACACTGACTCGCCTGGCAGTTGACGTCGCTGCTCAAACTCAAGTAGTTTGCACTGACGATCGCCCGGTCCTGTGTACTTGTCACTTAAATAACGCACGGCCTCATCGTAACTGGCATCCGCACGATCACGTGTGAGCTCATACTCGGCATCTCCCTCCAGACAATAAAGCAGATGTTGTAGCTTGATGTCCTCACTGACATTGTTGACCGCTAGTCGAGTTTGCACACCTTGAAGCCATCGATTAAAATTAACGCGCTGCGTGTCACCACTGAATCGTTTGAATCGGCCGCTTAATAACATATTCTCATCTGCTCGCCGGTTCATGCGCTCCATCATAGCCATTAACGCCTGATCGCAAACATTAACTTCAGCGCCACGTTGGTTGTCGTAGGTAACACATATTGGTTGTCGTTGGGCACAACTCACATCGAATTGTGGATTCGCCTGATGAGCGGGCGTCTGCGGCTCAATATTCACGCTCATACGACCGTTATTAACGACGGGGAGCCTCGGCTGCTCGAACCCGATGTGCGACTGTAGTTGGTTATCGGTGGGGAGCCTCGGCTGCTCAAACCCTGAACGTTGTGGATCGATGGGGAGCCTCGGCTGCTCAAACCCTCGAGTTACTGATGCTTGGTTATCGTGGGGGAGCCTCGGCCGCTCAAACCCTCGCGTCGCTGGTTGGTGTTCGTCGGGGAGCCTCGGCCGCTCAAACCCTTGCGTCGCTGATTCGTTTTCGTCGGGGAGCCTCGGCCGCTCAAACCCTCGAATTTGTTGCGGTGACTCATAGCTAATAAACTGACTTTTAGAAGACTGCGCACCAGCAACGGTTCCTGCACGGCTGCATGACGGCTGCTCCTCCCGGCCACACGATTCCTCACTGCTCACATGCCCATTCTCACGACTGAACGGGCTCGCATCTTGACTCGAGTTGGGCCATGGAATCGAAGAGGCAACTGTAAATAGTTGGCGTCCAGCTTCACGCAACCATAATAAACGCTCATTAACATCAGTGAGAGAAATGTTGTGGTATGAAATGTTGACAGATTTGACTTGCTCAAAACTCTGATGAATGATAAAAATATTGGAAATGGAATCGTCGATTAAATTTACGTCGAGACTGTTAGAGAGATGAGTGATAAATGAAAGAAAATCCGTGTAACTAATCATTGTTGCTCCTCCTTCCGCAAACTGAACCGGATGTACATCTTGACGTCGGCGCGAATTCGAATCATCCACACTGCTCGCATCGGCACTCACATCTGCACGGCATCGACCCGACTTCTTCTTCGCCATATGTAGTCGATGAAGCATTCACTCAGCACAATATTCGATGAATTTACGAAGTTTCAAAATTTTAGCGCACGCTCACTTTTGGACCCAATTTTTCAAAAATATAAACACGGGGGACGAAATCGGACGAACGGCTGAGATGACACCCAGGAGATGCCAATTACGCTTTTTATAAGAAGACGCGGTGGTATAACTTTCCTTTGTGGTTTGCTTCTGTTTATAAATAAGTCGAGGCGCAATTATTCGGCTGTTGTTTCATTACGACTTTACTTTAGAAAACCAGTGTTTAATAGACGACTCAAAACATACGGGAAAATACGGACTGACAATACGGGGTAGACAATGCGCTCTGATACAATGCGTCACACAAATATATAGCGTTATAGACTTATAGTATAATCTACTAATATTGGGAAAACGGGGGCGTCTAAATAGAATTCTACACGTAGACGAGTTAGAAAGCAGTAAACAACTGGGCTAGACAAATATGTATGCATAGAATAGTATGTATGTAGAACGTAACACTCAGCAGTAATAGTGGCGGACGGGAAGTATTGAGCATCAATACTTTACTTTATACAAATATAGTGCAAAAAGCTGCAATTTTTGAATAAATTTGAACGCGCGCCAAGAATTTGAATGCGCGCCAAAAGGATTACGGTGAAAAATTCGGAGTAACGAGAAACTGTGACCAGACTTCATACCCATAAATTACGGTAGACACTATAGATGCTGCTTATAACAAACTTATTTCATCTGCAGGGTAATCCAGTCAAGTACCATACGTTCCCGCCGTCAGACACATCGGGTATTTATCGGGTCAACACGTTCGTTTCACATCCATGGTTCACCTGCCTTCAATCCACGGGTGATCGTCTGGTCTGTTCACCGCCCTCTCGTGGTTGGTATCACTGGCGGACGAGCTTATCCTTTAAAGGGAGGGGAATTTCGTTAAAGAGGGGAATCAGCAGGAAGAAGGCCATTTAACCTACACCTTAGGGAACACATTTCACTTTTTGAAACCGCCAAAGAGGGGATCTCCACTTTTCCCACCCCTTCTCGTCCGCTAGTGGTTGGTATAGCCTAGTGGGTTAAGGGTTTGACTTGAAAATCATTGGTCCGTGGTTCGACTCTCAGGGGTGTTTTTTTTCTTCATATCATGTGTAAGAATTACAGCGTACTTTTGGTTTTTCATCAAATTTATTTCCGGTGCCATGAATTCTATCACTCGTTCTACTTATTCAGTCACTGTCCGTACTCACTAAATCACATTCACATGCCCAGTCACAAGTTCTCTCACTCAATCATTTGTTCACCCACTCACTTACTCGGTCATCCATCCACTTGCTCACACTAGCTCGCTCACTCGTTCACTCACTCACTCCTCAGTCCTCACTAACTCACTCATTTATTCACTCACTCGTTCACTCATTCACTCCTCACTAACTCACTCACTTATTTACTCACTCGTTCACTCACTCACTCCTCACTAACTCAATCACTTAGACTTATTCAGTCACTCGTTCACTCTCTCACTCACTCACTCACTCACTCACTTATTCACTCACTCACTCACTTATTCACTCACCCATTCATCCACTTACCTCACAATAGCTCACTCACTCACTCGCTCACTCACTCACTCACTCGCTCTCGCTCACTTATTCACTCACTCACTCACTCACTCAGGTCTGCCAATCGTCTTCCCCGTCGCACTCGAGAACCTTCCCGATGATCAGCGACAGGCCCGTGCGCTCACCAGAAAGTTCATTCTGCGACCAGGTTGGAGTGACTTGGAATCTGATGCCATGAAATGCCTTATGGCAAGCACCATTCGTGATTGAGACCTGGCGAAGTCTTGAACCGAGTGAGACAACCCAACAAAAAAAACGTATCAACAGTCGTTTATTAGCTGTACAAATAACATGCGTAAAAAGATGCTTTTTTTATTTGAACGCGCGCTATAAAGTGGAAAAAAATTGCACGCGAAAAACTTTAGAGTATCATGAACTGACTTGAAACGGTTATTTCAGTGACGAATTTATATGGCTGCTGTATTAGAGCCATCCGATCAATGATCATCGATTCAAGTCCGGGCGATTCATTGGAATTTTCTATCGGTCAATTGGGTGCGATTCTGCCACCTGCTTTATGTAGAGACTTGTTGATATGTGTGCGGGGCACGCTGAGTTATCGGTTGGTGTTGTTTTTGTTGTTGTTTTAAGTCAGTTTGATCACATCATCGAAATATGTGAATCATGATGTAATAATCTCTGTTGTTTTAGAGGTTTTGTTTTGTTGTAGTTGTTGTTGTTATTGTTGAAGAAGTTGGGTGCTATTTCGACATCATTTGGTTGCTGTTGTTTTTGATCTGGTTCTCGTTGTTTTTGGTATTGTTGTTGATGTTGTTCTTGTTATTGTTCTTGGTGTTGTTGGTCAATTTGTAGTTCGTAGTTTCATCTTTTTGGTTATAATTTTTTTAGATCACGCTGGCCGGTTGACAGTGTGGCGGCTGATGATGAACAGCAATCGGATGATGAGGAAGATAATCAACCTCAACAACAACAACAACAACCGGACAATCAAGAACAGATTGATCCACAACAACAACAGTTGGGAGCAGAACAACAACAACAACAACAACAACAACAACAACATCAACAACAACAACAACAACAACAACAACAACAACAACAACAACAACAACAACAACAACAACAACAACAACATCAACAACAACAACAACATCAACAACATCCGGGTCCGCCTGGGCATCCACCGCAGGATCTCTAGAACTCCGTTTTGTGTATAACACTAGTGGACGAGAAGGGGTGGGGAAAGTGGAATTCCCCCCTCTTTGGTGTTTTCAAAAAGTTGAGTTTTTTCCTTCAGGGGTAGGTAAAATGGCCTCAAAACTGCCAATTCCCCCGTCTTTGACAAAATTCCGCTCCATTTGGAGGATTAGCTCGTCCGCCAGTGGTTTTGTGTACAATAATATTTTATTTTATGGTGCCATACTGGTGATATTATCAAACGCTTTCATCCAATATACATTCTTTATTTTATTTTACTTTGCATACTACTTTATACTTTTTGGTTTTGTGAAGAGTCTAGACTTCGTTTGTATAGTCCATTTGTAAAGTCATGTTCTTTGTTGTTTATGTATTCTGTCATTTGATAGGGGGATTCCTCTCGTACTGCTACCGGTGATTTGAAGCATTGTGCATTTTTCTTTTAAAAGAAGTCCTGTTCAACTTAATGTGTGCGTTTGCGATTTTACCCGATTTTTAGTTAGATTCTTTTGGGCAACTCACATTTTGTTCACAGAGACAACCATTGATGCACCAATTGATAGGTATTTACTAAGTTGTTAAACTGAAACCGCCTGGCCGGTGGACAACGGGTTCGGATCCCGGGGCCGTCACCGAAAAGCCATATTTCAGTCAGACAGAAGTGTGACCTACTGGCTGATGGTCGTTAAAGAGTATGCCTCGAGCATGCGAAGGAGTGTCTTGGAACTTGATTCCATGATATGCCTATGAAAAGCACCATTCGTGATTGGGACCCAGCGAAGTCTTTTTCCGAATGAGACAACCCAACAATAAAAATAAATTCAAATTTACTATTAACCTATAAAAGTATTGGAATTGTCATGTATTATATTTATTTATTTTGTTTGCTCATTATCGGGAACTTCTCTTTTCCTGCCAGATCACTTGCCAGTCTTTCAGTGGAAACTTTTCCATGTTGTTCGTTGTAAATGAAATTGAACAAGTAGACCGAAAAGTTGGACTTATTATCGTAATTTTTTTTAATATCGGTATTTTCATATTGCCGGAACAGATGTTCTATATTATTTTCGTAGATTATTTCATATTTATTCCCGTAGATGGGAAATTTTTTATGCGTTTTATAGGTTTTTGAGTGAAGTATATGACTCAATCTGACAAAAAACATCTTTTGTGTATTCATTTATCTTTTTTAAGAGTTCAATGAGAACGTTATAAGAATCTCTGAATAAATGCCATTTTTAGAGGGTTTTTTTAACAACGTTTTAATAGTTTCAGAATAATCTTACAAAAGTTATAATACGATGTTAACATTTTATAGTATTATAATAACATAACAATTAAACATGATTTTATAATTGATATCTATTTAATATGATTAATTAATTTAAAAATATGATTTTGTAGATGGGCGTTAAGAGGAAGCGCAAGTCAACGGACGATGGTTCGGCGGAAGGTTCAGCGAAGAAGTCGATCGCTTCTTCCAAGGCTTCCTCACAACCAGTTGAGAAGATGGCAAAGCCAGACAAAGGTTGGCTCGATTATGAATGTTCTGGTGTGCTTTTAGCAATAGGGTAGGGAAAAGCGGGATTCCCCCTTTTTGGCGGTCTCAAAAGATTTTGGTCCTTACGGTGTAGGTAGAAGTGCACAAAAGCTGCCGATTGCCTTTCTTTGACAAACTTCCCCTCCTATCGTAGGTTAGAGTCGTCCGCCAGTGACTTTCAAAGTACAACAGAGGAAAATCGGTCATTTGTGAAACGTAAGGCCTGAAATTTCACAAGTGTGTTCTTGAAAGAAAAAACTGATTTGTGTTCAGGAGTGGAAAAATTGTTCATTTGCCTCTCTTTAGTTATCTTAAGACACTTTCAAATCACCGATAACAATGCAGATTCAATTGGGTTCAGACTAAAATATCATTCTTGGTATGTCCGTTATTTCACTTGGGAGTTTCTCGTTGTCATTATAATGATAAACAGGTGAAAATGTGATATATTATATTGAAGCAATTTATATTTCATATGAGAATATATTTATATTAAAATTCAGAAGCGATGGCGGTTGTTGACGACGTGGAGGATATGATGCAGAAACGTGAGTACAATCGATTGATCGAACAGGTGTTCAATCCATGGCTTGACGGCGGCAAACTTACTGGAGGTCTGTTTGTTTTTTATATCGAAACGTGGTTGATGATCAGTGATTGTCATTTGTCGGATGATCGGATGACGGATGATTATTTCACTAATTGTGACTTGGTATCCTACTCTGCTATTATGGAATTACAACTGAATAGATATGTTTTTTTTGAATATATATTCAAGTTTCATTGGGTTTGGCACGTAAATTACAGAGTTAATAATGGTTTATTAAATATTATATTTATTCATTTGTTTAAAATAAATATATTGTCTCCAACTAAATTGATTATGCATATGCATATGAAGAATTGTAGGTACCGGATTTCGTTCCAGAAGTCGACCCGAACGTAGTCAAGATCGAGTCAGTCATACCCCGACTGCCCAAATCCGTGCTCAGCGTCTTCGTTGAACAGCTGGTGTTGAAGATTTTGAAGATGAACAATTATGTTGGTTCAACTCACTGGCGGACGAGCTAAACATCCAAAGAGAGGGGAATCTTCCCAAAGAGGGGGAATTCGCTGAAATAAAGCCATTTTACCTACACCTTTTGGAACAACTTATACTTTTTGAAATTGCCAAAGAGAGGGAAATTCCACTTTTTCCACCCTTCTCGTCCACTAGTGAACTAAAGGTCATAATAACCATTTATAAGCGTTACCAAAAAATTATCATTTAGTCGAAAAAAATCCCAATTCACATTTCTCTTGACACATACCGATGCTTTAATATTTTTCAAAAACTTGTGCTATTTCAGCATTTGTTACAGTTTCATGTTCATCACGATATGTCAAGTCCAGTAAATCAATAATCAGTCAGTCAGTCAATAGTCAGTAATTTGTTCTGCAGTTGATCACGCAGTTAATCTATAATCGATCAGTTAACCATTTTGTCTGTCAGTCAGGATTTTCCGTTAGTTAGTTTTAGTCAGTTTATCAAGATCATTCAGTGCAGTCAAGTCGGCTTGAAGTCAGTCGTAACCTCAGAAGAAGTATGTCAACCTGCGACGGTCACAGATATAATAAACAAGTAAAATTATCGTTTGAAAAAATTATCAAGTATATTTATCGTTTGGATTTTTTGCAGAACGCGCGTTCAGTCAAACCCCAGTTCGATCATCATCTCACCGCGCTGGCTCGTGTTTTATACTCGGGCGTCCTTCAAATTCAATCCGCCAGCTTGCCGTCTGACCGACAAATACTGCTCGGTGACAATTTGCTGCATATGTCAAAGGTATGTGAAAAAAAGATTTGTTATAAATTTTTTCTGTTTTTGCAAGTTTTCCGGAATTTTATGGAGGAAATATTCTGGACTCATTGTTAAAAATGACCGCCAACAGGTAGCGATCCGTTTTTTAAGCTGTTCGGTGACAATTTGCTGCATATGTCAAATGTATGTTAGATATGAAATGTGATGTTTTTTTCAACAAATGTGAATCATAGTACATTTTTGGATATATAGTTTTTTTCGTCTGTTTTTAGCTTGCTTTTCTTAATTTTTTTGGAAATTTCATGAAAAACCAAGGGCTCGTATTCGGACATCGCACTGACCGCCCGAATGAGTATTTGGTTTTATATTTTTTTGGACTTCTCCATAAACTGAAGCCACCAAGGCACACTAATAAATACCATTCGGAATGGTGTTTTCGTAGTGGCCAGAGAGTTGAACAAACTGACAGGCAATGGCAGAAACGCCAGAGCAACGCGTGAGGATCTGTGTTTTACGTCAGGTTTCGAACTTAGGACCGTCAGTTTTCGAGGCTGGCGACCTACGCACTATCATGGACTGCAGATAAGTATGGTCATTAGTCTCTAAATCTTTGTTTTCATCTTTCCTGCAGCAACTTATTTCAGCTATTTACAACCACGCCCGCCGCTTACGCGTACATCATGCAGTGCCTGGTTATGCTGTTCGAATATCACAATTGGTTGCCACAGGTTCGTTTCACTTTTTATGGGGGATTCTCTATCTATCAGTTAACTCACCCGCTCACTCACCTAATAACTCACTCACCCGCTCACTCACCTAATAACTCACTCACCCGCTCACTCACCTAATAACTCACTAACCCGCTCACTCACCTAATAACTCACTCACCCGCTCACTCATCTAATAACTCACTCACCCGCTCACTCATCTAATAACTCACTGACGCATTCACTCTTTCACTCACTCATTCACGCATTCACTCACTCACTCACTCACTGACTCACTCACCCACTGGCTCACTCACCGGCCGTCTAGCTTAGTTGGTTGAGTGTTAGACTTTGGACCGCCAGGTCCCGGGTTCGACTCTTGGCTACTATGTTGGGTGGTGGCGGTCAGCGTACGGGTGAAGACACACTCGATATAGCCCGGTACGCACACATACGATTACCACTGATAATCGTACTCGAGTTTGGAGCCAACTCTGAGGCTGGAGTGGCGAGACGTATCCTGGTGAGAGCAGGACAAATCCCAAACAACCTCTCCCTCACCGTATGTGGTTCACCGATGTTGTGAATTGAGGGCCAAACAAACAAACAAACTCACTCACCCACTCAATCTCTTTATCACTCACTCATTCACTCACTCACTCTCTTACTCATTCACACAATCTAAGCAAATGAAAAGGTGTTTTCTCCTTGCCTAGGTCTGGCAGATGTCCGATAAGCTAACGGACGAAATCCCCCGTTGTCTGATCGCGATTGTGTCCGATCAAGTACCACTGGATCCGCGACTGTTTCTTCGAGCTTTCGTCACTACGAACGATGAGAAACTGCGGCAAAAACTGCCGGAGACTGCAAAACTGCAGTTCACCGAGTCATGCGATCGAAATCGCGCCGAACTGTCGGCATTGATCTGGCAACATCGGAGTTTGCTGACGGCCGAGCAGAATGGATTGGACGTGAAACAGGTTGATTATGATCTATCCAGGGGGGGCAGGGTTCCCTGTTACTTACGACGTTCTTGTCGCAAGGTTTTAGTTCAAATTTGCTGTGCACTTTTTTGATTTTCCAGACAAAAATCATATTCACATGGTTTTCCTATTGCACCTAATACCTAAATTATTGCATAGATAAATGCGTAAACGGCCCATTCAAATAAATTTCAATAATGCCTACTTTGACCACGCTATAGCAATAAACTAAGGCGTCCCTCCTTGCGTACGTCAAAATTCTTTATCCATTCTTCGTGGGATGTGACGCTGGAACTAAAGCCCGTATGTTGTTTCTGCAAGAAAAAAATGGCCAAAACGTCTGATAATGAAACATCAGACAATCAGTGTTAACACGCACATAAATCATCATCACCCCATGCTGTACTGTGTTAAACTATGGTGTCAACTGAGTTGAGATGAGACTAGTAATGTTTCATTATCAGACGTTTTTGGCAATATTTTTGCTTGCAGAAACAACATACGGGCTTTTACTCCTGATTTTTGCACTGCTAGCCAACCTTATCACTGATCAACTATTCAACGGCCGTGTGGACCCAGTGAACGCTAGATAGTTCGTATCAACAACAACCAGGTTCACAAACAAACCCGAACTTACAGCTTGCTCACCTCATTCGACTGGCGACCGGCTTCGATCACTACCAATCATTATCGGTCGACTACAATCACGTTTTCGGTGCGGCCGTCGTTTTGGCGGCAATTCAAATGTCCGACCAATTAACAGAGAATTTACCAGGTTTGAATCCCTGAAAAATGGCGCGCTTTTAAATCCAGTCTCGTAACCGTTTGGAAGAGCTATATATAAGAATAAAGTAGGATGAGGTCCACTGTCATTAGATGGAAAAATCCGAGTGAATCAACAAATGTCAAAAAAAAATTTTGTTAAATTTATCAAGTTTTTCAGGTTTAGACTCGTTTATCATTGATGTAACATCGTCAAAAACTGCTTCAACTCCATCCAAATCGCCGAAACCGGAGAAACTTGCCAAGATATGTGCCGGTTTGAAGCGTGTTCCTGTGAACGAACTGCGTGGATTAGAACAGGTTTGTTGTTGTTGTTGTTGTTGTTGATTGTTGTTGACTGTTGTTGTTATTACAGTTGTTCTTAGTGTTAGTGTGGTTGATGTTGTTGTTGTTGTTGTTGTTGTTGTTGTTGTTGTTGTTGAAGGCCCTCGAATCAAGTTGGCACTTTTAACAAAAATTTATGACATAATTAGTTTGTTTATTTGGCAAAACTCTATTTACTGTACATACAACATTACAGACACTCGCTCTCCTACCCAGTGCCTACATCAATGACGGATTGCTACGCGTTCTATTGCCGTTGGCCTGGTGTGTGATCGAGGCCGGTGAACCAACACCAACATTTATAACAACATCAACAACAACAACATCTCCAACAACAACACCAACACCAACAACAACAACAACAACAACAACAACACCAATTCGACCGGCCGTTCGTTTTCTGATCGCATTATCGGATCGACCCAGTGAAAGTCGGGAAGCTCTCGTCAAAATCTTCAACACTACGGTGAAGAAGCCCGACTGGAAAACTTTCCTCCATAACATGACAACGGAGGAACGATACCAGCTGATTTCGGCCGGATTCTTGGAACTGGTTGGCATGGACTTGATGGAAATGATCGTGGACAAAGAGTTAATGTCGAAGGATTCCGACACTTCATTGATGTTGTGGCGTGCGCTGACCAGGAAGCATAAACGTTGGTCCAGCTCAGTTGGTTGTGGGTTAGACGTTGGATCGAGAGGTGCTGGGTTCGACTCTCGGCTTCTAAGTTCACTGGCGGACGAGTCAATCCCATCAAAGGGAGGGGAATTTTTTCAAAAAGGGGGAATTGACAGTTTTCAGTTCAGTTTACCTACACCTTAGGGAATAAATTCAACTTTTTGAAATCACTAAAGAGATGGTAGTTTCGTTTTTTCCTTTCCCTGCTCGCCGCTAGTGCTTCAACCCATAACACGATTATTGGTTTGAAGAGATATTTTGTGAACGTACCTCTAGTTTCATCATCTGTGTCTGCATACCGTACTTTCGAACCGCCACCATCTAACCCAACAGCCGAAGGTGAAACCCGGGGCCTTTCGATCAAAAGTCTGACATGGTTCGATCCCCGGTTTCAACGCATTCAAGAACGTTGTTGATGATCAGAGCTTGTTATTTGTTAATCGAATTACCGTTATTTCACTATTTGTAATATGTGACTTGATATTCTACTTTGGTATTATGGCAAGCAACTAAATAAATTGATTTGGTTTGAACACTCAACCACTTAATTAGTTCATCAAACTGGAGTTTATACATGATTTTATTACTTTTTTAGGCGACCACCTCGACCCGTCGCACGTCAAAAAGCTGGTGAAATTCCTCAGCAAGAATCTTCACTTGCTGACCGATTCTACCTCCAATGAGCTGATGAAGCGATGTTATCTGGAAGTTGCTGCCAACGTTATTGAAGATGTGGAGGAGAAAGTACTGCGGAACATTGTTGAGGTAAGTGAGTGAGTGAGTGAGTGAGTGAGTGAGTGAGTGAGTGAATGAATAAGTGAGTGAGTGAGTGAGTGAGTGAATGAGTGAGTGAGTGAGTGAGTGAGTGAGTGAGTGAGTGAGTGAGATTGAGTGAGTGCGGGAGTGAGTGAGTGACTGAGTGCGGGAGTGAGTGAGTGACTGAGTGAGTGAGTGAGTGAGTGGGTGAGTGAGTGACTGATTGAGTGAGTGAGTGAGTGAGTGAGTGAGTGAGTGAGTGAGTGAGTGAGTGAGTGAGTGAGTGAGAGAGAGTGCGTAAGTGAGTGAGTAAGTGAGTCAAACACCGTGGATTCATGTTTCAGTCTTCCAAGTCACTAACTGCACATCCCACGCTATCGTCAACGGCACTCAGTTTCCTCGGCCGTTGGTTGCGTACTCAGCCCGACTCGGTCAAGTTGGAGCACGCGCACCTGTTTGTGGACGGTGGTAAGGAGCACACGTTCCTATACAACCTGGACAAACAGCAGGTTTGCATTTTTTACTGGGGTTTCATTATTGCTGAAGCCATCAAGGCACCTGAACCGTATCAGTTTTTCCAAGAGACTAGAGCGGTTGAATACACTGACCCCAGGAACAGGACATCTGTAATAGTGATAGTGAAAGACCAGAAGAAAAACGAGACAAGAAACTGGTGGGCTTTCAAACCTAGTCTCTTAATAAATTGGCAATGCTATATCAACCTTCCAGCTACTCGCTTTACCGTCCACCGTCGGTCCCGATCGTCTATTGCCCGACTTCTGGTCACTCCTGATCAACTGGGAAAAGCACCACGAGAAGTCGACGGAATCTTCCGAAGTTGCCGATACACTGGATGAGAAACTCGATGGCATTATACGGAAGTTCATCATGACCGCACTGGTGCCGAGTGCGTGTGTGAAAGCGGCTCATATGATGCGTCATTGTAAGGTGGGTCAGTGAGTGAGTGAGTGAGTGAGTGAGTGAGTGAGTGAGTGAGTGAGTGAGTGAGTGAGTGAGTGAGTGAGTGAGATAGTGAGTGAGTGAGTGAGTGAGATGTGAGATGTTGTGAGTGAATGAATGACCGTTCATCATGACCGCACTGGTGCCAAGTGCGCGTGTGAAACCCGCGCATATGATGCGACATTGTAAGGTATGTGAGTGAGTGAGTGAGTGAGTGAGATAGTGAGTGAGATGTGAGATGTTGTGAGTGAATGAATGACCGTTCATCATGACCGCTCTGGTGCCAAGTGCGCGTGTGAAACACGCGCATATGATGCGACATTGTAAGGTATGTGAGTGAGTGAGTGAGTGAGTGAGTGAGTGAGTGAGTGAGTGAGTGAGTGAGTGAGTGAGTGAGTGAGTGAGATGTTGTGAGTGAGTGAGATATGGGTGAGTGAGTGAGTGAGTGAGATATGGGTGAGTGAATGAGTGAGTGAGTGAGTGAGTGAGTGAGTGAGTGAGTGCGTGACTGAAGGAATGAATGAAAGTGTTGTTGAATGAACAATTAAGAATTTGTTCAAATGAGTAATGTAGTAGTTAAAGAGAGACTAAGTTGAGAGTGAGTGAATGGTTGAGTAATCGAATTGAATCTGAATCTGAAATTCTCCAGGCCCTCCTCACGATCGCATCTAAACGTCCGTCATTACGACGTCCCGATTTCCTGATGACGATTCTGGCCGTGATGGCCGGATTCTCCCACGAATCGCTGGCATCTGACCCGATCGCCGTACAGCTGGCGCTGGATGGTCTACTTGACCTGGCCCATCCCAAATCGCCGATCCATCTCGGCCTGGTCAACTATATCGGGTTGGTTTGGTTGTTGTTGTTGTTTTTGTTGTAGATGTTGTTATTGTTGTGGTTGTTGTTATTGTTGTTGTTGTTGTTGTTGTTGTTGTTGTTGTTGTTGTTGTTGTTGTTGCTGCTGTTGTGGATATTCGGGTGCATCGGCGGCCGTCGCGCAGCTCCATAGTTGCAGGTGCTCCTTGGTTTTGATTAGTTATCGATTTTTTCCACTTGCCCCGGCCCATGTGGGGAACTTGAATAGGTTGAAAAAAGTCATTTTGGATTTGAAACAGTAAAGAATATTTCTGGCTGAGTGAGCGTTTGACTTTGCATTGTGAGGTTTTAAGTGGTTATAAGTTCGCACCTCGGTATCGACTACCCGCTATCGCTCACCCACTCACTCACTCGCTCACTCACTCGCTCACTCACTCACTCCTGATGTTTCAGTGCGTTCGTTCAAGTCATCGGCGGGCTGTTCCCGGCCATTCTCGGCATTCCATCTGAACATAAACGTCTGGCCGTGTGTTGTGCTGACTCGATGACCAAACTCTGCACGCTCGTGGCACAAAACAGCAATAAGAAAGCCGTGGCCAAAGTCAGTTGTTGTCGTTGTTGATGATGATGTTTTTGTTGTTGATGTTGTTGTTGTTGTTGTTGTGGTGGTGGTGATAACTGTAAGTGTCAGCATTTTTTCGGGAAAATTCGTCCGTTTATCCGAACAATTTTTTTTGGTTGTTTCAGGGTGTAAATAATGTTAAATTTCTGCACAACAAAAAATAGGAATCCAAGAATTTAAAAAAATATATATATATGAATAAAGTACAATACTTTAAGCCCCTCGTTCATCTCATCGACGCCTACGTGAAGTCGGTCTATGCGGTGGCTGAAACAGTCGACCAAGACGTGATAGTGGCTTTGAAGGAGGGTATATGTGAGCTGGTGGTCGCTGCTGATACACATACGGGTTGGTGTTGTTGTTATTGTTGTTGTTGTTGTTGTTGGTAGCGTTGTTGTTTGTTGTTGTTGTCGAATGGTGTGGCTGTTGTTGTCAGTTTTGTTGTTGTTGTTAATGTTGTTGTTGTTGTTCATGTTGTTAATGTTGTTGTTGTTGTTGTTATTGTTGGTAGCGTTGTTGTTTGTTGTTGTTGTCGAATGGTGTGGCTGTTGTTGTCAGTTTTGTTGTTGTTGTTGTTGTTGTTGTTGTTGTTGTTGGTTGTTTGTTGTTCTTAATGTTGTTGTTGTTGTTGTTGTTGTTGTTAATGTTGTTGTTGTTGTTGTCAATGTTGTTGTTGCAGTGTCCATGTTAACGACGGCAATGAGCAAGTCCCACCGTGCCGTCTATCGGGTGATCCACGATCATGTACTGGCCGCATACAAGACCAACAATATTGATGAAATCACGGAAGAAAATTGATTGATTGAGATATTGATTGATTGTTTGATTGATTTTTTGATTGGTGGATTTGGTTGATTAATTGATTCACGTACCGGCCGCATACAAGACCAACAATATTGATGAAATCACGGAAGAACATTGATTGATTGAGTGATTTATTGATTGGTGGATTTGTTTGATTAATTGATTCACGTACCGGCCGCATACAAGACCAACAATATTGATGAAATCACGGAAGAACATTGTTTGATTGATTGAGTGAGTGATTGATTAATTGATTGATTAATTGATTCACGTACCGGCCGCATACAAGACCAACAATATTGATGAAATCACGGAAGAAAATTGATTGATTGAGTGATTTATTGATTGGGGGGATTTTGTTGATTAATCGATCACGTATTGGCCGCTTACAAGACCAACAATATTGATGAAATCACGGAAGAAAATTGATTGATTGAGTGATTTATTGATTGGTGGATTTTGTTGATTAATTGATCACGTACCGGCCGCATACAAGACCAACAATATTGATGAAATCACGGAAGAAAATTGTTTGATTGATTGAGTGAGTGTTTGATTAATTGATTGATTAATTGATTCACGTACCGGCCGCATACAAGACCAACAATATTGATGAAATCACGGAAGAACATTGTTTGATTGATTGAGTGAGTGATTGATTAATTGATTGATTAATTGACAAGCAACTAAAAATGCCCTGAAGGCATGGGGAGTAACGAATATGGTTCGATCCAGGCAAGTCCAATCGTGAAAAAGTATGAGACAAGAAAATTTTTTCTCATATTTTAAATAGTCTGATCGTGAAAAAGCAGGAAACAAGATTTACGATGAATCACGAAACAATTTTGTACTTCATTAAGTCAAGAATCAAACCAAATTCCACGAAACATATTTGGGACTTTTCGGTGGAAACGAAATCCCTTTAGTTCGTCTAGCCTGTTGTGAGCATGGGTCATTTTACTTCGATCTGTGTGACGAATCTGCCACGAAATTTTTTTTTCCCTTTCATTAAATAATGATGGGATTTTTTTAAGATACTTATTTCATTTCATTTTATTTTATTTGGGCCAGGCCCAGGACATACAAAAGCATGAGTACGTACAGACCACTTATGTTTAAACAAATTGAATCCCAGAATTTTGAATAAGGATAAATATTACCACAACAATCATGAAAAGCCCCAAATATGTTTCGTGTAATTTGGTTTGATTCTTGACTTAATGAAGTACAAAACTGTTTCGTGACTCATCGTAAATCTTGTTTCCTGCTTTTTCACGATCAGACTATTTAAAATATGAGAAAAAATTTTCTTGTCTCATACTTTTTCACGATTGGACTTGCCTGGATCGAACCATATTCGTTACTCCCCATGCCTTCAGGGCATTTTTAGTTGCTTGTCTATAACTCTTTTATGTGTGAACAAATCACATGTAATCTAGATTAGTGATTAGTGATATAGTGAGTTAAAAGCTGCCTTATGATATCTAAAATAGACAGTTGAAGCTCGGGAGAAGTCTATTATATCAAAAATAAAACAAATTAACACTTTCGTTGTTTTCGATTTTCAGGGGTATTGAACCCAGCACCACCCGTTTAAGTTGCAAACCCACTATCCACTTGACTACCTTGACAAAAATATTTTATAAGCTGATTCGCTACATCAAACCTAGTTTCCAATCATAAATTTACATTACATCATTACATCTAGTGTGAAAAAATCTCAAAACTTGATTATTTATAGGTTAGCGCAGAGCTGTACTTAACAGCGGACGCTATGTACCATGTGACTCTTGAATTTTTTTCCTCACTTCCAGACCACTTAAAATAAGGTTTTGGGGTGTTTTAATAATTTTGGTACATGTCTAGAAACGAAGAGAAAAACTACTTAGTAAAAAATTTTGACCAGTTTTTATCATTTCTGAACTTTTTGACGGACCACAAAACTTTTTTAAATGTACTGATCAAGTTTTCAGAAAATAATTTATCAGAACTGTATTCCCTCTAGACCTCCTGTTAAAATCAAGTTTATCATGTTTCTGTATAAATAAATATTTTGGAATCCAATGTGGCTGAAATGGTGTGAATAAGTGAACTTAAATTTTCACCGTTTTTTGGCGGCTTTTAAATATTTTTTGAGAAGACGCAGAGAATCATCTTTTCTGTGGTCAGAAAGATACAGCTTCAGTCATTCTAGACATTCTAATGATACAATGGGTCTCAAGTGTTTATATCTTGAGATAATTTGATTTTCGGAGGAGCAAAAAACGTCAAAAACGTTGAAATTTTATGCATCAGTTTTTTTAAGTTTTTGTCAAAGTACGATTATTTTTTCGGAAAATGTGACCGAGAGAGGTCATTATTAAATTTGATTCCGCATATGATAGGCTGTTTTTCATAACGATTCAATCATCTCAACACGAGTAATTAAGCTATTGTGAAAAATTTCGTAATTTTTTTTCCTCACATGACCCCATGCGCTTTTTGTGTTTTTTAGTAGAATGACAAATTGAATAGCGTAACATAATTCGACATATGTAATACACATCCAGTTGAAATTTCAGTTTGATCGGATCACCCTATCGCTCATACTACGATTCTTTCTCCATTTTGCCTGCGATTTTTGACATTTTTTTCATAAAATCCCCTAAAAATGGTACAAATATTATTCCGATCTGCGGGACAGTTTAATAATCGTTTTCTACGCAGAAAATTGTTCTAGGTACCAATTTTCAGCTTCACAGGTCTTACCCAGTTTCCATACAGCGTTTTGGGGGAGGAAAAAAAACGGAAAATCGCATTTTCATCGTTTTTGGACCTGAAAAATGTAAATTCGTCCCTATCGGGTTAAAAATAGCCAATCAGGTGTAGAATCTCCTGAGAAAACCGATGAAACAGACTAGAAGTTGATACGATGGGCCTAGATCGAGATACCCGCAAAAAAGCTTATCTTAATCGAACCATATTAAGGGAACGGCCTACCGGCCGTCCCTTGATTCACGTACCGGCCGCATACAAGACCAACAATATTGATGAAATCACGGAAGAAAATTGATTGATTGAGTGATTGAGTGATTGATTGATTGATTGACTGATTGATTGATTGACTAAAGGCCTATGAATTGTTATTCGTAGGCTCAGTTGTTAATATTGCATTCTCATAAGGTTTTTTTTGAAAAGCCCGCCATTTCATTATTTTTCTAAAAGAACAAATTTGTACAATTATATCGTTCTTCTAATCAAATGAGAATGTTATAATACTATATAATATGCTGATTTAATGTTATTATAATAATCGCCTTAGTTGTTGTTACTTTTTATTTCTGATGTGAATGCGTTGTTATGTTTGCTATTTTGTTGAGTTTTCCGACTTTCGTTCTTGTTATAAAGCTTGCTCTGTCCCACTAGCGGACGAGAAGGGGAGGGAAAAGTGGAATTCCCCCTCTTTGGCGTTTTCAAAAAGTATAATTTGTTGCCTAAGGTGTAGGTAAAATGGCTTGAAATCTGCTGATTCCCCCTTTTTGATGAAATTCCCCTCCCTTTGGAGGATTAGCTCGTCCGCCAGTGCTCTGTCCCAAAATCTTGGTCTTCGTAGAATTTAAACCGGGTGTTTTTATTTTCCCTCTGACATAGAAATAATAATATCTATTGATCAAAGTTTTATATTATAATGAAGATTCTATCACAATAAACATTTCTTGAACTACAATTCAGTGGGTTCTTGAACAGTGTAAAATCATTTTCGTAATAAAATACAACTATTTCAAAGGTTATGAATAGAAATCAATGAGTAGATATGATTTATGAAATATATGGACTGTTGTAATTTTGATGAGGAAATCAAATTTGAATGCGTGCCAGTTTTGAAAGATTGTGAGACAGATATTTTCGTAAATCCAATCTGTGACCTCAATGCTCATTTCTATATCGAAAACACATGCAAATCAAAGAAGGTTAACCATCGAATGAGAGTAAAACAGTACAACGAAAAAATACAAAGGATAGTTTGTAAATAGTCAATATGATAAATATTTTTCTATGATATAAACTGGTAACTTTTATACATGTCACCGCATGTTATCACAATCGGGGTTAACAGTACAGTACGTATAAATATATATTGTGAATCTGATGATTATTATGTGTAACACAACTTTGATAAAGCGCGTTGTTGTAGCTTCAAACGAAAATATTTCCTAAAATGACTGATTATGGAACATCAATGAAGTCTCAACTCAATTCACTAAATAGTAAAACCTATTTTACAAAACGCTTAATGATGAATAAAATAAAAATTGAATAACGTGTATTGTGTAAAGAAAGTTGTAGAAAATCAGAATTTTCAACTTCACTGTATCTGAGGGAAAAACGGATGAAATGGAGTTTCAGCTTCTGATGATCTTGAACATCAGAATCATGTCATCGAAAAACATGTTCCAAGCATAATAATTCGTCCACACACTAATTCCTATAGCAGATTTATTGTTATCATGTGTGGCCTTGTATTGTACCTACGGGCATGCGAAACATCATGCTACGCCCAGTTTTTTTATTGCGTTTCACTTTTCAATTCCAAAACTTAACCTATTTAGTTATCAGAATAAGTTTCACTAATGCAACTAAGAAATTATAAACATGGAAATTAAATAGTTCATCGCTGCAAAGTTGTTGTAACACTGCTGCCAAAGTTTTCAATAATGTTTCACATGGGCGCATGGACAATGCAAGGCCACACACGGTAACAATAAACCAGCCACACACATTTCCTTCCCTAATGCTCTAACTTAATGGGCTCCCTATGTATATCAAGTGAAAAGTTTGACTGTTAGCAATTCCAACTTTGAAACATCAGCTGTATCGATTAGATGAGAAACGCAGAGATGTTCAACTCAACTCAGCTTAGCCGTACTGGGCTATTCTCTGACATTCAATCATCATGTTCAGTTGTTGACGCTCGTGTTGGTAAAAATCACACGTCAACTATTCACTAGAATACCAAGAAACTCATTGATATGATTCACAGAACTTCTCCTGAACCTGATCAGAAGTTCTTCACCGAATCGTAATCTTGGCATTCAAGGCATCTCGGATCTGCCGAAGTTCCGTTTCACTGTACTGATTGCCCCAGCGAATGATCACCGTTTCCAAGGCAGGACATGCGTGGATGAGTTGAACGAGTGGCAGGACGGACAGTGTGCTGAGGTTGTTGCCTGCAATCACTCACTGACTGACTCACTCACTCACTCACTCACTCAGTCACTCACTCACTCACTCATGCTCACTCACTCACTCACTCACTCACTCACTCACTCACTCACTCACTCACTCACTCACTCACACACTCACTCACTCACTCACCATCCAAGTCGAGAAATTTCAGCCGTTGATTCCCCTGGAGAGCGGCAAAGACTTTCATCGCCGTTTCATCGCCCAGTTGGCAATTATCCAGGCTCACGGACTCCAGATGTTTCGTGGTCGACAGGGTTTTACAGAGTTTCAGCCAGCCGGTTGAACTCACGTCAGAACTATGGCCGATGTTGACAGCGGACAGGTAGTCTGGAAGTGAATGAGTGAGTGAGTGAGTGAGTGAGTGAGTGAGTGAGTGAGTGAGTGAGTGAGTGAGTGAGTGAGTGAGTGAGTGAGTGAGTGAGTGAGTGAGTGAGTGAGTGAGTGAGTGAGTGAGTGAGTGAGTGAGTGAGTGAGTGAGTGAGTGAGTGAGTGGGAGAGTGAGTGAGTGAGTGAGTGAGTGAGTGAGTGAGTGAGTGAGTGAGTGAGTGAGTGAGTGAGTGAGTGAGTGAGTGAGTGAGTGAGTGAGTGAGTGAGTGAGTGAGTGAGTGAGTGAGTGAGTGAGTGAGTGAGTGAGTGAGTGAGTGAGTGAGTGAGTGAGTGAGTGAGTGAGTGAGTGAGTGAGTGAGTGAGTGAGTGAGTGAGTGAGTGAGTGAGTGAGTGAGTGAGTGAGTGAGTGAATGAGTGAGTGAGTGAGTGAGTGATTGAGTGAGTGAGTGAGTGAGTGAGTGAGTGAGTGAGTGAGTGAGTGAGTGAGTGAGTGAGTGAGTGAGTGAGTGAGTGAGTGAGTGAGTGAGTGGGTGTCTAACAATAAAATTTGAGCAGGTCTGCATTTCATCAGTCGAGATATCAAATCAACGGATGTCCCAGTTAATTGATTGTCGTTAAGATTATGTACCTGCAAAATATATAGTTTGTTCAAAGTTTCGTGTTACAAATTTAATTTTTATGGAACTGTTACTACAGGCGTTTTGAGATGTGGTTGTCGCAAAATGTTTTATCCACGGTTTTTGGCTACTTATTTGAAAGTTCAAAGCGGATACCGCGCGTTCCAACTTCCAAGGAGATCATCTCTCGTGTGATTTTTTTTGATCGATGAAATTATCAAGAACTGCGTGACTGACCGACGCACAAAAAAGAATTGACAGACAAGTTTTCTGTTTCTGGTTTGTATGTTGTCCAAAAAGCATTTTTCCAAATTAAACGGGCGCTAACAACAGATAATTCAACTTGCACGTCGAAAACTTCTGACTAACAAGAAACCCTGGATTGACTATGAGAATCCGTTAATAACCAAGATGGACTACAATTTCACCTCTAGTTTTGTTCGGTATATAGTTCTGTAGTATTGCAAATTAAGATATCCGGCGTGGTCTAGTGGTTAGGATTTGCGGCTCTCACCCGCAAGGCCCGGGTTCAATTCCCGGCGCCGGAAGAATGTTTTGAATTTTCCGTGAGCATTTTGTTTCACAGTATGTTTAAACACTCTTAGTTATCTAGATTTTCATTTGTTGCCTAATCAAATTTTCTCGTTACTAACCAACACCAGGGCCCAGCTCCTAAGAATTATCGAGTGGTAAAGGAAAAGGTGAATTACAAAATTTTGGAATCAAGCTTTATGAATCTCAGAAATGTGCCGGAAATAAAAAAAATCAAAATTTTAACCAAAAATAATTTTTGAGTTACCTTTTACCTGGTACCCCATACAAATTTTTACCCTGCTTTTGGGGGACGGTAAAATTTTGTATGGTGGCCGGGTAAAAGGTAACTCAAAAAAATTTACCTTAATTAACCTTTACCGCTCGATAATTCTTACAGCCAGTTCACAGAAGGTGAAATAGTATTTCCAGCAGTGAAATAGTATTTCGGGAGAAAACTTTGAAGCTTCATTACTGGAGCTATATAGCTGGTGCAAAGCTGTTTTTCATGTCAAACTGTAAAGACATGATCAAGTTGTTAACTATATTGAGAAATCAATTTTTAAAGATCGGAACGTATTTTTTTAATGAATTTAAATTTTTTTTTCATACGGAATACGTCAATCGTTTCGGTTCTAAAAACGTCACTCATAATGTCAATGTCAACGAGAACGTCATTCGGTTCCGTAAACAGATTATGACAATAAAAACACTGAATTGTTGCTTTTAAGTGAAAGATAATCAATCAAGCTTTCAGTTTCTATCACATTTTTAGTGTTTGATAGTATTAAGGCAGAAAAAAATTAAGAAAGCCAATGATTGACGGAATTTTCATCCAAATACGTCATTGGGATTGTATTTGGGTGAATAAAAAACTTTCTATTGACACCACTGCGCGGAAACTTCGAAAACTGGACAAAGAAGCCTTCTTCTTTCGTTATGAGTTAATTATAAAGTATGGTATCTTTTTACATATGCTTATTTCATCTTGTATCAGTTATCATTCTGAATGACACAATGATGAACACTTTTCCAATTTGATAACACAAAAAAGTCGATAAATAAAATTTTCTCCAATTTCGCCGTTTTATGTCTCATTTGAATCACCGATTTTTTTCCAACTGAATGATATATTAACCAATGTGTGTAATCATCAGGACTGCAAAGTTTTTGATGAAATTAGTTTCATGTATGCATTCTGCTTGGTCAAATCATGGCTTTCAGCTTCATGCACACGCGTGTTTGTTTGTGAGCACACGCAAAACGACACGTAAGCATCAATGCGCACGCAACCTAATGTTTCAGACACAAATACAAATACTGATTGACAGGAATTTATGTTGAATGACACGAATTTATGTTAGGCGTAGAAGTCGTGATTTTTTGTTGTGTACTTGATTAGCACATCAAAAAAACCGTAACGCACCTATTTATCAACCTGAGAACCCACTATAAAAACAGAATCTGATTCAGAGAGTAATTAACCGATTGACGTTCTCGTTGACATTGACATTATGAGTGACGTTTTTTGAACCGAAACGATTGACGTATTCCGTATGAAA
>OZ038447.1:27304286-27306786 GCA_964036265.1 Daptonema setosum | reverse complement strand
AGTGAGTGAGTGAGTGAGTGAGTGAGAGTGAGTGAGTGAGTGAGTGAGTGGACGTGAGTGAGTGAGTGAGTGAGTGAGTGAGTGAGTGAGTGAGTGAGTGAGTGAGTGAGTGAGTGAGTCAGTGAGTCAGTGAGTCAGTGAGTGAGTGAGTGAGTGAGTGATTGAGTGAGTGAGTGAGTGAGTGAGTGAGTGAGTGAGTGAGTGAGTGAGTGAGGTGAGTGAGTGAGTGAGTGAGTGAGAGAGTGAGTGAGTGAGTGAGTGAGTGAGTGAGTGAGTGAGTACCTTTTGTTCCACAGATTTCAATAGTTCCGCGTGTTTGGGGGAATAATTCGTATAAGGCGCCTTGAGCTCACGTTGGACTACACATCTACAATTACGAACAAATTTAATTTAAGTTTGTTTAATTAGAACATTTATAACCGATGGACTGCCTGATTGACAGACTAACTGACTGTCTGACTGACTGACTGAGTGACTGACTCACTGACTGACTCACTGACTCACTGACTGACTCACTGACTCACTGACCTTGGACAGGGGTGAGCGTTACGACATCCCAGCCATTTGAAAGACGCACTAACGCCACCAATTCTAGTTTTCGCCGGTGTACTTTGCTTCACAACAGCCGTTGAGCCTGCAAAATCAATGACTGACTGACTGACTGATTGATTGACTGACTGACTGACTGACTGATTTACTGTTTTACTGACTCATTGACTCACTGACTGAGTCACTGTCGGATTTACCGACTGACTCACTGACTGACTGAATGACTGACTGACTGACTGAATGACTGACTGACTGATTGATTGACTGATTGACTGACTGACTGACTGATTTACTGACTCACTGACTCACCTGTCGGATTTACTGACTGACTCACTGTCTGACTGACTCACTGACCTGGACTGACTCACTGACTGACTTTGACTGACTAATTGACTAACAAATTGATATGACTGACTGACTGAATGACTGACTCACTGACTCACTGACTGACTGACTGACTGACTGACTGACTGACTGACTGACCTGTTAACCACTTGATTTTCCAAAGTGAGCGTAATACTGAAAGGATACCCGGCATGTCGAAACGAAAAGAAATAAAATTCGGCTGAAATGACATTCATCAATTTAAGAAATTTTTGAGAAATTTCATTTTCGAATATTCTTTTTACGGTTGTTGTTGTTTTTGTAGTTTCTCTCACATTTCACCGTCTATTCGCTCCAAACAACCAACGTACTTGTTCATAATTTTTTTACATCCTGGGTTCTTTTGGCGAAGTTTCACTCACGAGTCACGACCGTAACAAAACTTACACTTTGTCGTCACTCAAATGTGTCCGGCGTGGTATAGTGGTTAGGATTTGCGGCTCTCACCCGCAAGGCCCGGTTCAATTCCCGGCGCCGGAACAATGTTTTTCTCGTTTTTGCTTTTTTTAGGCCAGTTTTGTTCTGGTTAAGTTGTCTTTTTGGAAATTTTTTACTCGTATTTTGTTTAGACCACTGAGCTTATTTTTTTAATTTACTCACCATCCACTAGTCTCCTTTCTAAGAATGCTTTCAGAATCAAAAGGATAGTAAAATGGAAAGGAAAGAAAGCACTCAATCTGTAAAACAATTGAGTAAAAACTTTCATTTTTTTTTCTGAGAATTTTTTTTCGAACATACTATTTTACAGTTTAAGGGCCATTTTCCTCTCCTTTTACTTTCCTTTTTTCTTTTCTTTTTCTCTGAAAGCACACTCTAAGGGATCGTCTCTAGCTATTTGAAGTCCGTGTGCAATCGAAACATTAGGTTATCCGTTTTTATAGTTGTAAAATTTTCACTCATTAGTTGCGAAATGTGTGTTCAAGATCTGATTATAGCCTAATTCCGAGTTCTCGTCAGCCCAAAACCTTTTGGTTTTCAAGTTAACAAAAAAATAACAGTCTTTTAGTAAATTTGAACAATCGGACAAATTTTCAACAATTGGACAATATCGGAAAACTGCGCTCAAGTCATTGCTTACGGGCGTAACCGGACCACAAATTTATATTTAGATAACCAGAATTCCAGACCAAGTTAAGTAGTAAATAAGTTTACTCGTTGGCTAAAAAACTTCGGTTGTAGATCAGATTACACTCGACTAACAATCAGGATAGAGTTGGTCTTTGAACACGGTGACCGGCGCCCCACCCATGTGCTGTTGTTGGACCTGGAAGTGAATGACTCACAGACTCACTGACTCACTGACTCACTGACTCACTGACTCACTGACTCACTGACTCAAACTCTATTGCAATCTAATTTTTTATTATGCGGTTGTTCTGAGTTGTTTCTCTTGATACATAGGATAGATTTAACATCGGAAATGCGAGTAATAGAAGTAAAAGAAAAAACTACTGAAGTGGTGGTTCGACCAAATATTTAGACACCAATGTAGAAGAAGGGTCTTGAGGTCTCATCATTTAATCAAGATTTTTCTGCTTACCTTTACTTTCTATCGAATCCAATGGTC
>OZ038447.1:27226786-27301786 GCA_964036265.1 Daptonema setosum | reverse complement strand
CAAGCAAAACTATTGCCCAAAACTTCTGATAATGAAACATCATTAGCCTCAACTCAACTCGGTTGACACCATAGTTTAACACAGTACAGCACGGGATGATGATGATTGATGTGCGGGTAAACACTGATTGTCTGCTGTTTCATTATCAGATGTTTGGGCACTTTTTTTTGCATGCAGAAACAACATACGATTCAACTGATTGACGAATGAACCTTGATTTTTCTGTACGCCTTGATTTTATTAACGGAGTCGAGCTGCCGCTGAAGGTCCAGCTGCCGTTCATAGTTGAACTCGGACGTTCTCATGCCTGAAACAGGAAATTTCCTCACTCACTCACTCACTCACTCACTCACTCACTCACTCACTCACTCACTCACTCACTCACTCACTCACTCACTCACTGATGGCTTTGGCGTGCTCCGTCACCCGATTCACATTGTGTTCCTGGTTAATGTGGAATTTTTTATACTCGTGTTCTGTTCGGGCCTCGCCAGCGGCGTCAATCTAAAAAGAATCTTGTTTTTAAAGTATTTTTTTTAATTAAAAAAAAAAATTGAATTCTCAAAATCTGAAAAAATATTGAAAACGTTCTGGAAGTACAAAAGTAATGGATCGTTGTAAAAATTATGAAAAAAATGACTTTAGATTTTTTGGAAAATTGATGACCAGAAAGATAATTCGGTGAAGATTAATCAAATATTCATTCTATTAAGGTAGGAGTTTGAAGATTATCCATAGAAAAGTGAATCTTTTTATGTTCTGGCGGAGATCTATGAGACTTTCCATCTATGATTTATAAGTGCCTTTGAATAAATCATTACCCATCTTGTTCAGGTAGACAGCCTAATAACTTCCGACACGAGTGAAATCGAGTTCGTCAATAGGAAATTGCAATAACAATCATTCTAAGAACGAGAATTTCCGATCATTGGCGGACGAGCCAAACCTCCAAAGAGAGGGGAATCTCTCTAAAGAGGGGGAAATCTGCATAAATTAGGCCATTTTACCTACACCTCAAGGAAATCGCCAAAGAGGGGGGGGGGGGCGGAATTCCACTTTTCCCTCCCCTTGTCGTTCGCTGATGTTTCCGATAACAAGGAAAACTTATGAAGGTCTGACAACAACATATTGTGTCTGAGTACTAAATCTCACCGTAGTCCTTCAAAGCTCATTGTGTGGAAAATGTCTTTATGATTCAGGTTCACTAATTACTTTTGCCAGTAAATTGCGCGAAGCCATGCAGCGAGATTTGCTTTATTGAAGCTATAAACGGATAAGTACTAAGAAATATGTATACTAGATTACAGTTTCTCGTAGTTCGAAAGTAGGTTTTCTTGTGGCACTATCAACCGATTAGGAAACTAAATTTGAAAGGCCGCGAAATTGGTGTCAAATTCAAATTCAGACTCACAAACCTTTGAATGGTTAAAAGAAAAAAATTGGTTGGTAAAAATTATCGCCGACGCGCTTTACTCAAATAGTACTATAAAAACGAATGAACAAATGTATAAAAATATGGCTTCAGGAACAAATTAAAAAATTTATATTTAATTAAAAATTTTCATTATCAATGGAATAAATATCAGGTAAACAGAAGGTTTTTAACAGGATCTATAACTACATGGATCTATAACTACATGGATCTATAACTACATGGATCTATAACTACATGGATCTACAACTACATGGATCTATATCTATACACATCAACTACTGCACCATGAAAACAATCCATTGACGTTTACTTAACTGAACGGAGATGGAAAGAAAAAAAATTTATAGTGAGATAATAATATATGAAAACAAAACTAAAATTCGACGGTAAAAAGTTACTCGTATCCAAAGAATTGCTTGAATGAATAACAATTTGATGATGATGATGAAAGGTGTTCCAACCAGCTAACGGACTGAACTAAATAGATTCATTTTTTTAAACAGCGTCAAGAACCGATACAGTTTTAATTTTTAATTTTTTATGTATTTCTTTCTAAACTGAAAAACAATGGAAAAAACCATCATCTGAAAGTAAAAAGTATAAATATAAAAATAATAAATGTATACCAAAGTTCGTGCGTGGTAGGAAAGCCATTGTTTCAGAATAACAGGTAAAAAGGTGTTCCAACCAGCTAACTGATGACGACAAAGAGCATGATTTGGTCAGGTAACGAGGGGAGCGTAAAAGTGCATATTTCCCCAAACTCTGGGAAAATTGCAATTTTTTCCTCTTCTTTAGATTATAAGCGAAACTACCTCACATCTGAAAATACCCTTTCAAGGGTGGTTTCCCCTAGATCTAGGTTTTCCGGCCTATTCCCCCTTCCGCGAGTGTGTCATGGCCTTTGGACCCCATTCATGAGCGGGGGTGTTTTCCCCCGATTTGGGGTCTTTTCCCTACAAAAATTAAACTCGCAGTGGGGAAGCTACTTTTCCCCCCACTTGCCTCGAAACAAAACGTTTCCTTTTACTACCCTTCAAAAAGGGGAAGTTCATTATTTTGTATCCCTTTCAATCCGCCGTGGGATTCTACGTGCGATCGAGTCTTGTTGCCTGGGAACCAAAACAGCTCGGTACCTGATGGCATATGTGTAGTGTGCCCTGTACTCGCGGACGAGAAGAGGTGGGAATGGGGAAATTCCCCTCTCTTTGGAATTTTCAAGACGTATAATTTGTTCCCTTAGGTGTAGGTAAAATGGCCTGAAAACTGCCAGTTCCCCTCTTTGAGGAAATTCCCTTCTCTTTAAAGGTTTGGCTCGTCCGCCAATGAGTGTGCCGGCAAGTGTTATATACTGTAGTATGACCATTGTTGCTATTTGATGTGTCATATTTGACACAATGGGATGGGTCGTTAATAACGTGTTCTTAAATTTCAGATTTGTTATAAAATTAATGTTATAAATTGGGGACCAAAACAGGTCGGTACACGATGGCATATGTGTAGTTTGTGTGCCCCGCAAGGCTTATATACTGTAGTATAGTCATTGTTGCTATTTGATGTGTCAGCTTTGACACAATGGGGAATAACGTGTTATTAAATCACACACTTAATAACGTGTTGTTAAATAATGTTATAAAATTGGAAACCAAACCAGCTCGGTACATGATGGCATATGTGGAGAGTGTGTGCCTGCAAAGGTTACATACTGTCGTATGACCATTGTTGCTATTTGATGTGTCACATTTGACACATAAGGATGGGTAGTTAACAACGTGTTATTAAATCACACACTTAATAACGCGTTGTTAAATAATGTTATAAATTTGGGGTTCAAAACAGGCCGACACATGCTGGCATATGTGTATACTCCCAGAGTGTTATAACCGTTGTTGCTATTTGAGGTGTCTCTTTTTACACACATGAGAATAGTGGTTAATAAAGAGTTTATAACAACGCATGTTGGAGATACGCAGACAAAAAATACATTAGACGATTATTTTGCTGCCCACAAATGAAAATATTTGAGTTGTTACAGGTGGTGGGTGACCGATATGTAGTATTGAGACAGGTGATTTTTTTTGTTTTATAAACATGCGTATTTGCTGTCACCACCTTATACTGATAATGATAATACAACAACTTATTTATGATTATGACAAAGTAGAATGACAATAACATGTGACTAAATACCAGAAAGTCTTATGGTAGTCAAACCGAAACGTGACCTACTGGCTGATGGTCTTGAAATAATATGCCTTGGACATCCGAAGGAGTGACTTGGAACTTGATTCCATGATATTCTTATGGCAAGCACCATTCTTGATAAGGACCCGGCGAAGTCTTTATCCGACTGACACAACCAAACAATAAAGAAATTATTGAGAACGCGATATTCACAGCGTATGTATCCTTGGGAACGACATTAATCTACAGTAAGTTTTATGGAAGCACAGGATGAAAGGTCTCACCTTTCAATAGGTCCCCAACTTGTTGTTCCAAAAGTTCCCCAACATGTTGTCGGCGGTCTTTTGAGACATCAAAATATTTGATTCCCAAAAAAAGGAGGCCTAAAAACATTTTTTCACTATTTGCATGCCAAAACTATTTAAAATAACACTCAACCAAAGGTAGGTTAAGTCAATTGAGAATCTATACTGGAAACGACATACATAAATATTTCTTTTACAGGAGTACACAATACCATACAATAGGGCATGGTCATGCATGACTCATGAAGCGAAACAAACAATGAGATGAGAGAAAGGAATTTCAAACGCGCGCCAAAAAAAGTTTTGAAAAGTATTTTCGCGCCAAAACAATTTATAGTAACAATGAACAATAGATATGCTATATTGGTGACGACATGCAAACATAAATCTATCTTCTACAAAAGTACACAATAACATACAATAGGGCATGGTTGGCCATGACTCATGAAGCGAGACAATGAATGAGATGAGTGAGAGGAAGGAAGTTCAAAACCGCGCCAAAAATCGATTTGAAAAATAACTATTTAGAGTAACAAAATATTGTGTATAGGCTATCGTCAATTGAGAAGGCTACATACAGTATATTGGTGACGACATACAAACATAAATCTATCTTCTACAAAAGTACTTAAAGAATATACAATAGGGCATGGTTGGTCATGAAGCGAGGCAATGAATGAGATGAAGCGAAATCCGGATTAATCCAGTTTGTGTGATTAGTTTTGATCCAACTACAGGTAATTGCTAGGTAACCAGACAGCGGGCATGGATTTGCTCACACACGTTGAAAGTTGAGCATCCTTAACCAATAGCAGACGAAAAGGAGAGGGAAAAGTGGAATTCCCCCTCTTTGGAAGTTTCAAAAAGTAGAGTTTGTTCCTTAAGGTGTAGGTAAAACGGTCTTAAGTCTGCCGATTACCCTCTCTTTGGGAAGATTCCTCTCCCTTTGGAGGTTTGTCTCGTCCGCCAGCATCCTCAACACTGGCGGACGAGCTAATTCTCCAAAGCGAGGGAAATTTCGTCAATGACGCTGAAATTGGCAGTTTTCAGGTCAATTTACCTACACCTTGGGGCACAGATTCAACTTTTTGAAAACGTCAAAAAGGGGGGAAATCCGCTTTTCCCACCCCAGTGCGGAATACTCACACACGTTGATAGTAAAGCATCCTCAATTGGTTCTAGTCTGGTTAGGGTTTCTTGTATGTAACTCTGGAAAATTATTTACCTTATGACCCGTTAGCGTGCCTTCATAGTCGGAGTTGCAACTTGCAACTTTGTTCGAAACATTTCCGTAAACCCTTTCCACTTCACAATCAATTCCGAAACGTTTTCGAAATCGAAACAGGAAGAAAAAAATGGAAAATGTCGAAACGAAACTGTAAAAGGTTTACAGAAAAGTTGCGAACAAAGTTGCAACTCCGACTATGAAGGCACCCTTACAACAGTTATATCAAAATTGACGCCACCTTCTTATGTTGTCCAAGTGTAATGTGCGAAAAACGTATAAGAGTTTGTGAACCTGAACAAATTTGAATTCAACCCGCGCGCGCGCGATAATTTCTCTGAGTGAGCAAAAACTTTGGTCACGAGATTGGAGACGGATATCAAAAGCCCAGGTGCTTTTCCAAATTTTTTGGGAAGCAAATCGTAACCGAATAAAAAAGCTATATTAAATATATGTTGTCTGTGTAGTCTGGTGCGTAGGGCGCCAGTCTCAAAACCTGGTGGTCCTAAGTTCGAAACCTGACTTCACTTCGAGAACAACATTCTGATATGGTATTAGTGTGCCATGATAGTACGTTAATGAAGAAGTACTAGCAAAAAAATCAAGTGTGGTGGCTTCAGTAATAAAAAAAAGTCCCAGCAAATAATATTCACATTCAAAACTAACTTTTCCATTCATCTGTATTCTCGGCAATCTCGCCGGTAAACTGCCCTTTCTCGGTTTTTCCGGTTGCGGCTTCTTCAGTGAGTCCGTAAACGAACAAGATCGTCGCCGCATTTCTAATCCGGTTAATCCGGAAATTTCAAGTTCGTCAAAATTTAGCAATCCGGATTTATCCAGTAATAACTGGTTCATCGACGTGCATGACGACTCGCAGCTGGTGAGCTGGATTGACGGGAGATGATTCGTGGTGTGCGGATTATTTGAGCTGTGTTTTGAGTTTGAGCTTTTAGGTGCCGGGTCTTTTGAGCCGTGTATTGACTTGGAGCTTTTCGTCATTGTAAAATTTGAGCCGTGTTTAGATTTTGACGTAATGGTCTCCTTATGTTTGTCTTTTTCGGATTTATGTTTTTTTTCGTTTCTCATCCAGCCAAATTGATGACGAGCTCAATTCCCTGGTCGGCTTTTTCCCCATGTCATCAAGCTCAAATGATCCTCTTTTCTGTGAGCTTTGCGACAGTCGGCGGCGTTCCAACAGCACTTTCGGTGGCTCAATCACGTTTGAAATGCTGGCGAAGTCTGAGCTTACTTTACAATTTGAGCTGATCGTACTTTCAGATTTGAGCCTGCAGTTTGAGCTGACCGGAAGAGCTTGTTGTGAGCTTTTTTGTCGACCAGATGAGCGCTTGGGTGGCGTGTCTGGAATCTGGGAATGAGTGGGTGAGTCGAGCCAGAGCGCAGATGAGCCCGAGCTCACGAGTGAACTTCGATCGTCAAGAGTTGACTCATCCGACTCGCCAGTTGAGTCGGATGATAAGTTCAGAGTTGGTATGACCTGAGGTTTATACTTTGGAGTTGGTGAACTGGTTGAACCAGTTGATGAAGAGCTCATCTGGGAAACGGGTGAGCTGATTGCTGAGCTCATATTAGAAATGAATTAGTTGAATTGAAGATGCTGGATGCTGAATGTTCAGAAAGTCTCAAGCGCCTTAATGAACTTTGAGCTCAATCTTCCAGTTCCAAGCTCATTGTTTTCCAGCGTTGGTATAATGTGTATTTCGTACCTCGAAGTTCAGTTGGTCAACAAGTCGATGTATTGGTCAATAACCATGTATTGATTGTATGATAATTCATTTGAGAGGCTGATTACAGGTTGTAGTTTTGATGTTACGCGGAACATTTCGGCAAACCTCAATAACACGATAGTAAACTCTAAACCAAAATTAAAAATTTTGAAAATTTAAAACTTTTTTTATTTTTCGGCAATTTACGTGAGTGAAACATTTAGAAACCAGAAGCTGATTAGAGGGAGGGAAGTCAGAAATTATGGGAAACCCACGGGTTGAGCCAAGTTTCATGTGAGCAGGGCTGGTCACGTCATGTATCAAGGTGCGATCATAGTGCGGTTGTTGTTGTTGTTGTTGTTGTTGTTGTTGTTGTTGTCGTTGTTGTTGTTGTTGTTGTTGTTGTTGTTGTTGTTGTTGTTGTTGTTGTTGTTGTTGTTGTTGTTGTTGTTGTTGTTGTTGTTGTTGTTGTTGTTGTTGTTGTTGTTGTTGTTGTTGTTGTTGTTGTTGTTGTTGTTGTTGTTGTTGTTGTTGTTGTTGTTGTTGTTGTTGTTGTTGTTGTTGTTGTTGTTGTTGTTGTTGTTGTTGTTGTTGTTGTTGTTGTTGTTCTTCTTCTTCTTCTTCTTCTTCTTCTTCTTCTTCGTCTTCTTCTTTTGGTTGTAGTGTTTGTTTTTTGTTGTTTTGGAGAAACCAGCTGACAAATCAGTTATACTAATCAGTTTTCATTTTTATGTAATTGTTGTGATATTCATTCAGTTTTGTCTTCGTGATTGTAACTTTAGAAATGACCGTTATTTCACTTTGTGACTTGATATTCCTCATTGCTATTATGGCGTGGAAAAACAATAAAATTGAATTGAATTGACAAAACCGAGAGAAGGTAATTGATCCTTTATGGATCATTACAACCAAAAGAACAGCGTGCCAAGTAATGTTTTCATACATTTAGTTACGATTCAAGGTCTGTATGATTTTGACATGATACCGTGTTCTCAGTTTTTTTCACTAGTAGGATGTAGCTTATTCATAAGTACTTATTACTCAGAAATTAATCGATGGCCTAATCAATTGCAAATACAGTATGAGTTGGCCACGTGACTCAGTTGGTTAACGCACTTCGTAAAATAGCGTAGGGGTCATGAGTTCGAAACTCACACCCTTCTACATAGCTGTGACTACGAAGCTGCCCTGTTGGTGAGGGGCGTTAAAGACATCGCACTCTGTCTGTGGGGGTTAGTCGCTCCGCACGTACTGGTATGGGAGGACCTCCTCGTTATCATCTCAACGTAGATGCTGAGAATCATTGCCGACGGCCATCTCCGTCAAATGAACTTTATCCCTTTTCATCAGTTCCGACAAGACTGTGATCTGACCTGATTTACCTATTGAGCGCACGCAAACTCGTGGTGTGTTTGAATATATCATATGGCTTGACATACATACATACCTGCAAGTTACCTGAGTGAAGTTTGTGCCAAGGCAAGAGATTAACGTGTTGAATGACCAGGTCAGAGTAAAATGAATGTGAGTCAGTGTGATATAATAAACTCTGATTTACTTACCGACTGACTGACTGACTGACTGACTGACTGACTGAATACTGACTGACTTACCGACTGACTGACTGGATGATTGACTGACTGAATTACCGACTGACTGTCTGACTGACTGACTGACTGACTGACTGACTGACTGACTGACTGACTGACTGACTGACTGACTGACTGACTGACTGACTGACTGAATGACTGACTGACTCACGGACTGACTCACTGACTGTCTGACTGACTTAGTGACTGACTGACTCACTCACTCACTCACTCAATCGCTCACTCACTCACTCATTCACTCACTCACTCACTCACTCACTCACTCACTCACTCATTCACTCACTCACTCATTCACTCTGACTGACTGACTGACTGACTGACGTTCACTCTTACAACTTGAATTATTTGTAATACGTAAATGTTCATACAGTACATGTATGTACCTCGAATGACGTCGTGTGTATCGAGCGTTGCCTTGGAGTTCGCATACCCGGCTGAAACCAGTAAGCGTTCTTATCAACGTTTCGTCGTTCTCAACACTTGCTGAGTCATTCAGTGACTCACTCACGGACTCAAGATACCACATTTAAGACTCACGGACTCAAGATACCACATTTAAGACTCACGGACTCAAGATACCACATTTGAGACTCACGGACTCAAGATACCACATTTAAGACTCACGGACTCAAGATACCACATTTAAGACTCACGGACTCAAGATACCACATAAAAGACTCACGAACTCTATTTGAAATTCACCGAGTTAGATAATGTGGTCATGGAATGTTCATTGAATTCGTTGCTGGGTAAATCGAAATCGGGGAAAATCGAATCGTCGAGTTGAACACAATTGTCGTAAAAAAGACTTCTTCCGGCGCCGGGAATTGAACCCGGGCCTTGCGGGTGAGAGCCGCAAATCCTAACCACTAGACCACGCCGGACGTGCTTATAACAATATAGAGTTTGTAAATTATAAAACTGCGTCGCATTGTCGCAGTAAAACTTTTGGTTTTCAAGCATAGCGTTTAAAGGACGAGTAAGACTGATGGTAAAAAATAATGATGATTAACTGATTCACTGATTGACTTACTGACTGACTGATCTATTGATGAACTTCCAAAATTCAAAAAAAAAGAAAAACAAAATTCACACGAACTTCGGACATTCTAATTCTCTGCAGTCATATGTGCGTAACAGGGCCATAAAAACAATATTTTTGATCGTAAGAAACCTTAATCAACCTATGAAAAACTGTGTTTGGCTAAATGGCAACATGTTGGCCAGTTCCCACGTATGTAAGTTGGATTGTAGGGAGTAATCAACAGTGAAAGCCCGTATGTTGTTACTGCAAGCAAAAAATGACTCAAAACCTCTGATAATGAAACATCACCAGCCTCAACTCAACTCAGTTGACACCACCATTTAACCCAGAATAACATGGGGTGATGATGATTGACGTGCGTGTGAACACTGATTGTCTGATGTTTCAGTATCAGAAGTTTTGGGCAATATTTTTGCTTGCAGACACAACAAACGGGCTTTACAGTTCTTTCATTTGATTAAGAGACCAAATTTGAGAGCTCGCCGAACTCATCAATTGCGCCCACTAGCGGACCAGAAGGGGAGGGAAAAGTGGAATTCCCCCCTCTTTGGCGGTTTCAAAGAATAGAGTTTGTTCCTTAAGGTGTAGGTAAAATGGTCTAATTTCTGAAAAATCTTCCCTCTATAGAGCGATTACCCTCCCTTTGGGGATTCGGCTGGTCCGCCAGTGATTGCGCCAGGCACTCACGAAAAAAGTGATGCACTTACGAAAAATGTGATGCACTTACGAAAAAAGTGATGCACTTACGAAAAAAGTGATGCACTTACGAAAATAAAAATGCACTTACGAAAAAAGTGATGCAGTTACAAAAAATATAAGCTGTCGCGCTTTGACCGATTTGCTGGTTCGTAAAAGCAGAAAACTCCAGTTATACCGTAAAACCGTAAAAGAACAAAATTTGTGTCTGTCGGAAAGTTTTCTCACTAATTTTGGAGATTCAATCAAGTGGAAGTTCCAGGTGTCAGATGAATAAAATACCCGTACAAAACAATGTGCCAAAAGTTCGTACAAAAATCAATAGTTTTCTGTACCCATGGGCACTAACGGACGAGAAGGGGTGGGAAAAGTGGTATTCCCCCCTCTTTGGCTGTTTCAAAAAGTAGAGTTTTTCCCTTAAGGTGTAGGTTAAATGACCTAATTTATGTCGATTCCCCCCATTTGGAGAGATTCCCCTCCTTTGGAGATTTAGCTCGTCCGCACATGGCCCTGGGAAGCCAGTCAGGTGTTTAAAGGGCAATGTTCCGAATTCTATTGTTTTCTGTTTTGTATAGCTGAGTCAGAATTTTTTTGGGGAAAATTTTTAGGTTTCCATAGCAATTTGCAGAAAAACATTGCGAAAAATATTTTGTGCGAAAGTTCGGCCAATAGTGTAGGCTGAATTACACATGAGAAAAATACCATAATAAAAAAGATCGTTGTCGAAAATTTGAACTCACGCCAAAAGCAGATACGATTTCAAACTGAGAAATTGACCACAAAGAAAGGTTTTGAGGATAAGGACTTAGATTTTTTTTCTATCATTGTCAATTAGTCCGTATTTTTTTCTCAACCAATTCAGCAGCTTTCCAATTTTTTTGAGTTTTCAGTCCAATTGTAAGGTTTTTTCCTTTTCTATCATTGTCAATTAGTCCATATAGTTTTTCTCAACCAATTCAACAGCTTTCCTAATTTTTCAGAGTTTTTAGTTTAGTTGTACTCACCTAGTTGAATATCGTGAAAATTAACAAACTTCAGAAAAGGACGGCTAATAATGATAAAAAAAAATATTCTTAGCAAGGTATGTGCGAAGGAGCGAAGCGACTGAGTGCTCACCTTCCCCGGCTCGGGCTGACGCCCAATAGGATGTAGTTTGAAAATCGTATTTATTATCCATTGACCCCCTTGAAACATAAACGTAATTGTAAAACTTTTCGAAAAAATGAAATGGGTGGCTGTCGTTGGTGTAAAAAAATTACGATAGCTTCGCCGCTCTAAAAAAGGAATCTTTGTTCGTTTTAGTCAACAAGATGAAACGTGAACGAATTTTCCACCAAACGATTTAGTCATTAGCGTGTGCGAACGGGCCCTGACTGGGGAATGACCCTGATCCGGGACATTTACGCGGTAATAATGTGTTTGAACTTTGAAGTAGTTTTTTCAAGCCCCAAAATTTCTATTGTAAAACTTTTGGAAATGATCTTTTACCTGTTTTGGAGCTACTGGTGAAAACTGGTGAAGTCTACCTAACTACCTGTATATGTGTATGCCTAACTCGATAGTTTTATTCGCGTTAGTCACTCTCAACATTTCTCAAACAATGCCAAAAAGAAAAGCAATACTAAAAAATTTAGTATAGGATAATTAGTAGTATAAAGCCCTGTTTTATTTGAAAAAATAATGAGCTAAGTTAATGTTGTAAAAAAATATATGACACAAATGACACGTCCATATGTACCTCAATATTTTGATCCCAGTTAGTCATTCTTTATAAAAAGTGCGTTTCTCAAGTATTGTCAAAGAAACGCAACACAACAATAAGACGATTCATAACCCGATTCACACGTTTCTGCGCAAACTTCTGCCCAAACTTTCTCGAAACTAGAATTAAGAAATCCAAAGATCAGCCGAATTTCGTTCTTTTAACATGTGAAATTTTAGGTCGTTATCTAAAACAGTTATTCATAAAGTTCAATGATCACACCTCGCTGGGACACCCTGTACTTGGCAGAACTTTATACCAAGCCAGTCAGCTGGACATGTATTGTTGTGTAAGTTCGTGAGAACAATGAACTCATGGTCACAAGTTCAGTGCCAAATCACATGCAGGTCTTGTTCCATGTGACACGCGAAAAACATATAGCCTAACCAGGGTTTCTTGTCTTTCAGAAACGTTTTTGGTACACAATTTGAATGACTAGTGGATGAGAAGGGGTGGGAAAAGTGAAATTCCGCCCTCTTTGGCGAATAAAAACATAGAATTTGTTCCCCAAGATGTACGTAAGAAAACTGCCAATTCCCTTCTTTCGAAAAATTCCCAACCCTTGGAGATTTGGCTCGTCCACCAGTAATTTGAATTCAACAATAACTTTGAACTGAGTTAATAAAAATAATTCAACTGAAATTCATACACGCAAAAATATTTTATATGTACATATGTGATATATAGCCACTGTAATTAATTTTAACAGAAGAATAAGAGTTTCCCCTGTCATGATGTGTACATGCCGATATCATGATGTGTACATGCCACTTCATGCCGGGAAATAGTCGTACGACCAAAAAATTTATCTCAGATTCGGGACAAAAATGAATTCAACAGTTTTGGACGTCAAACGAGCTAAATGACAAATCCTCATTTTATAATATTCATTAGAAAAAAACCCTGAAAGATTCAAAACCTAAAAAATTAGCAAAATACAATAATCTTAAAAAAAGGTGAAATTACACTAAAAAAACATTAAAAATTATAAAAATAAAAAACATTGGAAAATAAAAAAAAAAAACTAAAAAAAACTCACCACTCCAGTACGGATCAAATGGCGTCGCATCCGCGGTGAATTGAAGAAGTCGTTGAGATATCGATCTTTTAAAGCATCGTAATTCCCTGAAGGCGGAAGATCCCAGTGCCGTGGCATGTTCAAGCCTCCAAGATACTGGCGAAATTCAGATGGAATACTCACATTCTGAAATTCATTTATTACCACATACTAAACATGGCATGCGATATTTGTTCAATGTGATTAATAAGATTCGATTAATGTGATTTTTCTCTAATTGTCATCAGAATGAAGATAAGGTACATACATTATAATACGAAATTGAAAAAAAAATCTTATTTTTCTCTTATTATTATTATTCTTATCTCTTCCCGTTCCTCATATCAAATTACGAGGTCTTCGAAGACAAAATCATACAAACATACAAACTATGTTTCTAAATCAATTTTTTTATATTGAATTGTAAATGTATTGTTGGATTTTGGGAAACAATGCCAGGGATCATAGTCACCAGACGGTGGAAGATCCCAATGTCGTGGCATATTCAGGCCTTCAAGATACAGGTGAAATTCAGATGGGATACTTACATACATTCTGAAATGTATTTCTTCGAAGACAATACAAACATACAAACTAAGTTTCTATATCAAGTTTATTATATTGAACTGTAAATGTATTGCTGGATTTGGTGAAATAATGCTAGAGATCATTGTCACCTGACGACCGAAGATCCCTGTGTCGTGGCATATTCAGGCCTCAGGCGAAAGGTGCAGGTGAAATTCATATCCGAAACACGACGTACATATCATGACTCAAGGTTACAACTGAAGTATGTAAGTACGTTACGTACAGTATGTATAAACTTGGTTGAAGTTGCACTTCCAATATAATGATGGATTTGTAACATCTCTTTGGATTATGGGTGTGAAAAATACCTAACTGTTGAAGATCCCAGTGCGGTGGTTAAAGCCTACTAAATTATATAATAATTTAAGAATCAAGTCCATAATTTGAAAAACAAAATATTAGACCATTGAAAACCATAATTTCCATTCAACCACCCGGTCAACAAGGAACGGTTGTCGAATACCAGGAAATCCCGATGGTATTTGGTGTAAATATCGGGTTTATGTACCCAATATATTTCACGAAATTACACGGTATTGAAACTGTAGTGGATGGAAAAATATCACGTCTCTACAAAGATTCAACGAGTTACTCATGAGTCATGCGGTTTTGAAATTTTCATGTTTTTCGCTTGTTTATCTCACTACAAGTGAGTGAAATGAGTTAAAGCTCGGTTAAGGAACATATCTTGGTACAATGAATTAGGTACACCGTTCAGTGTATGGTGATCAAATATCATGTGGAATAGATGTTTTCCTCAGCAGTACATACGTACATAATTATGGGTGACCATTATTTCACTATATTTATGACTCGGTATCCAACTTTACTATTATGGCAGAACAACTAAATAAAGTGGCTTTTATTTGATTTGAGCAAGAATAGTAATTACGACTGCTTGGCAAACTCACTACAAGTGAGTGAAATGAGGTTAAAGCTCGGTTAAGGATAAGGAAGATACATATCTTGATACAATGAATCAGGTACACCATTAAGTGTATGTTAATCAAATATCATGTAGAATAGATGTTTTTTCATCAACAAGAATAGTGATTACGAACGAATCCTGACTAATAGACAATGTAGGACCTGATCATGCAGTTACCACGTAACTTCGTGACATGGCACTAAATGGTGCTGAGCGGTGCCCGTGAGAGATTAGAAGGAAAAAAACAGGCTGTGCCGACAGGTATAGTCGAACTTTTTGGATACGCCTTTTTTGGAAACTTTTTTTGTGTAAAACCTTTCTCTCACCCAGAAATTGGCGGTCTCAACAAAGGTTTTCAACACTGAAAAGTTCTTTAAAAGATGATTATGACTTTTTTTAGGAACTTTTTTGTGTATAAAACCTTTTCATCAACCCAAACTGTTGCTTTCGACCGCCAATTTCTGGATGAGGGAAAGGTTTTACACAAAAAAAGTTCCCAAAAAAGGCGTAACCAAAAAATTCGACTATACTGGCGTTCGATTCTAATCCTACTATAGCCTATCCAGGGTATCTTGTTACTCAGAAAGTTTCTGGCGCGCAGTTTGAATTTTGAATTCAAACTGCTTAAGTGTGGGTTGAACAGTTCGAGAGAAACAATCTTTTTCAACATGACAGCTGGATACCAACGATGCAACATTATGTCAAGCTTAAATTTTTGGGCGCCTACTAAAGGTGGGTGAACCACTGAAACACCACCGCTGCGCGGACCTAACGCGCTTGTCTAGCCTCACGATAGGTAATCGGGGGGTTAACGAACAGTAAAACTTCATATGGAATATATTTTGGTGACAGAAAATTTCGGCGTTTAAAAAAAATTCTAGGAAAAATTTTGGGGTTCGGAATTTCGCACCACAGAAGTTTATATGATAACTTTCATGGCGATTTCGGTAGACTACGAATGATGGCGGAGCTGAGTTTCCAGAAAATAACGTGATTCATGTCACTGCCCACTAATAATTCTTTAAAATTGTTCGCTATGACTGTCTTCTCGAAGTCCACTCTCTCTTAATCATATTCGCACGCATGACATTAAATATGGACTCGGATAGGAGGACATTCCCATAACTTCCTAATCACGTATGCAGAGGCCTCATAATCTATTATAAGAAATGGCCTAAAACTGCGGAAACCCATGGCATGGCCAGAACCAGATTCTCAATTCCAGAACTGGATTCTCAAGTAATGAATTTTCTGTGCCACATTTTTAAACTTCCTAGAACCAGATTCTCAAGTTCAGAACCGGATTCTCAAGTAAGGACTTTTCTGTGCCACGTTTTGGATTTTCTTATAACCAATTACGAGGCCTATATGTATGTAATACATAGCTTGGTCAGGGTATCCTGTTAAAAAAATTCTGCAAACCTTCTAATATACGATTAATTAGTTAGAGCCTGTTTATTAGAATTAATTATAAGAATGTTTCTCTCATGAAGTGTGATCAGCTGAAAATTTTGGTTTAGTTTGAACTCGTGGTGAAATTTGAATGCGCGCCAAAAGGATTACGGTAATAATTTTAGAGAAACGAGAATTTCTGACCAGACTATAGACGAGGATGAGTTTTCGCAAAGTGAAGATCCTTAAAACAGTTTTCCGGTTTCGTAGTTATAGTAGTCAATCCTTAATCAGCACATGCAGATTAAAAATTCTCGTAAGATTCATTCATGTGCCCCAGTTGTTTGGCAAATTTTTCCTTTCTTCGACGTTCATGAATACACAATTCTTAGAGCTATATACTGACAGAGAAACAATATATAAATGAGGTTCGAATATTTGGCGACAAAAGCGAAAAATTCGAATTTTTTTATAAACCTCTTGCCACACACCTTAAACTGAAAATTTGATATTAATGTGCCTAGCAAAAATTTTACGAAAAAAACAAACAAAATATAGTGTGCTTGAAATTAAAAATAAAAACTGTCCGGACGAAAAGTTGCCGGAAAAGTGTGGCGAAATAGTCGAACCTCAGTTATATGAGAAATCGGTGCACAGAAAACTATGTATGTATTTTCCTTTGTAGACACTCATCTTCGACTTTACAATGATTTGCCCTATATTCGTTTATGATAAACCTTTCAAACTTTGTCATGGAATAATCTACCAACCACAAAAAACCCGAAAAATTGCTTTTTCCGTTGTCCAGCATAAAAGTTTACGAGAGAAATTTAGGAGGGGAAAGACAAAAACTGTTGACTTTTTCTCGAAGTTTTTTTCAAATATGACGAAACAGCGCTAGAAGTATCATTTTTCTATGTATATGTACATAAAGTTCTGTATACCTTTTTGGAAAGGTTTAATCTTACCGACTATATCTCTCTGTATCTGCACGAGTCAACGGCGGACGAGCCAAACCTCCAAAGGGAGGCGAATTCCTTCCCAGAGACGGGGAAATTTTCAGAAATAAGGCCATTTTACCTACACCTTAGGGAACAAATTCTACTTTTTGAAAAAGCCAAAGAGGGGGGAATTCCACTTTTCCCTCCCCTTCTCGTCTGCTAGTGTCTCTCTGTGTCTGTACGACTAGCATGTCACTGTACCTGTACTACGAGTTACGGGGCCGAAGTGTTGCCAAGGTAACCATATAATAGAAGTGGTGCCATGCCACGAAAACTGTCCAGTTCAAGCCCAGACAACAAAAATAATCAATCCTAAATCTTTAGACACTAAGTGGGATAGCTTTTTTACTTGGAGTTTTTCATTACCTGAAGCCAAGGCACACTAATACCATGTAAGAATGGTGTTTTCGTAGTGGCCGGAGAGTTGAATAAACTGACGGGCAATGGCAGAAACCCCAGAGCAACGCGTCAGGATCTTCCTCTCAGTCAGGCTCGATCTTAGGACTGTCAGTTTGCAACTTATTTTTCAAACAAATACTATATGGGCCTCCCTTCTATATTTTTATTTATCTATTGTCACCAGTTTCTCTGCGAGAAAAACTCCTCTGAATAATCTCTTTTAAATGAATTTTTCTGCTTTATTCTGTTTCGTTTTATCAAGCTCCGTAAACAATAAAAACATATCTTTTAACTGATGTCTTCACATTGCCTGAGTGAGTGACTTTGTAAATGAGTGACGCAGTGAATGAGTGAGTGAATGAGTGAGTGAGTGAATGAGTTAGTGAGTGAATGAGTGAGTGAATGAGTGAGTGAGTGAGTGAGTGAGTGAGTGAGTGAGTGCGTTGCGTTGGGATCACGAGTCAATACAATTCATCAGTTCATATGATTTATTTGATTAAAAACACGTATTATTATTATTCACAAACACAAAAAATGTCGACATAAATAGAGAAACTCATAATCAATGCAAATGATCACAAAAGACCATAAAATATATAAATTGTACATTTTGAGAACAAAAATCAGAAGCATAAAACAATAAAATAAACCATACAAATCAGAGGGCAGTTATATTGGAACTGGAATCAAACAATTGAAAGCGGGCCAATTGAGTCTTTTTCAAAACCAGGTGTTAGTCTACCACCTCTCAGAAGTCGTACAAACACATAAAGCCGGTATTTTGTTTCTGCAACCAAAAATATTGCTCAAAACGTCTGATAATGAAACATCAGAAAATCACTGTTAACACGTACACCAATCATCCTCAACCCTTGCTATACTGTGTTAAACTATGGTGTCAACCGAGTTGAGTTGAGTTGAGTTGAGGCTGATGTTTCATTATCAGACTTTTTGCTAAATTTTTTAGCTTGCAGAAACAACATACCAGCTTTAAAAGACCGCGCAATCGAATTTCAATATCTTATTCAATTATAATTATATGATTATACAAGGTGTACAATGCCGGTGAAGAAAAACGATCTGCAATTGTGTGGCACAAAAAACGAAAAGAACATCTTTGGTTATCACAAAACAACAAAATATAGCATATACAGGGTTTCTTATTACTCAACAAAGTTTTTGGCGCGCAATTTGAATTCCAGATTATTTCTTAGCGGCTAACTCATTGTATGATGGGTAATGAGTTCATAGAAATAATTCCTGGTAGCAAGAAACTATGTCCAAGCTATATTCGAAAAAGAACCACTTTTTCAGTGGATCAAGCGACTAAATTCGGTAGTTAAATAGTAATTAAATAACTATTATTTTTGACGAAACATAATAGTTATATCATCAATAATTGTGTCACTGAACTGTTGCACTAATAACCGTGGTTGTATAAAGTAAAGTAGGTTACAAAAGGCATAAAAGTAGCCATCAAACCACATGTTTATTTGCAATAAACAAACAAGAGGGAAATTTTATACCAAAAAAAAGGACAAAAACAACAAATGAAGAAATTGAACAAAATCACAGAGAAAAAAAACAATAAAAAAATTAATGCATGGAAGTCGGCGGACTTCGTTGCATGGTTGCGGGTGACGACGATAATATAGACTGGTAGAGATGCGGGTGTTGTTGCAGTTGTTGTTGCAATGAATGATGCAACTGTTGTTGTTGAAGATGATGTTGTTGTTGCTGTTGTTGTTGTTGTTGTTGTTGTTGTTGTTGCTGATTATGTTGTTGAGCATGTTGTTGTTGTTGTTGTTGTCCGGGTTGCTCCACAACGTCATGCTTATGCGACTGCTGCTGTTGTTGTTGTTGTTGTTGTTGTTGTTGTTGTTGTTGTTGCAATGGCGGTGACTGTTGCTGTTGTTGAGGCAAATGTTGTTGTTGTTGTTGTTGCAGAAGCTGTTGTTGTTGTTGCAGCAACTGTTGCAATGGCGGTTGTTGTGGTTCCGAGTTGGAATCTTCATCATCCGGTGCTAACGGTGCATCGATGGCTAATTGTTGTTGTTGTTGCTGTTGTTGTTGTTGTTGTTGCAGTTTATCCTGTTGTTGTGTTTCCTGTTGTTGTTGAGCACTGTCCGGTTCATCCTCGGGGCCGAGTACCTTATCAATCCGACACACGTAACCGTGGATTTTCACCTGAAAGTGAAATTTGCTTAAATTTTATTCAAAACAATCATTGATATTTTTCATCAAAATTATCCTAATGGGACACTTTTCAAGTTATATTCACAACTAATTGATCCATTCGATTCACTCACCTACTCACTCACTCACTTACCTGTTCACTCACTCACTCACTCTTTTATTCACTCACTCACTCACTCACTCACTCACTCACTCACTCACTCACTCACTCACTCACTCACTCACTCACTCACTCACTCACTCACTCACTCACTCACTCACTCACTCACAAACCTGATGGCGTTTCACGTTCGATACGCGATTGCTCGTATAAGCACACTCGGAGCATTTGCGTCGAATCCCACCCTCCTGTTGTTTCATCAGATTCACAATCTGTGATGATGGAATGCCGTGTGTGGCGTAGAGATGTCGCGTGAACAGGGCGCGAACGTACGTTCTGAAACATCAGGTTATCCTATTTTCTATTCTGAAACATCAGGTTATCCTATTTTCTGAAACATCAGGCTATCCTATCTTTTGAAACATCAGGTTATCCTATTCTCTGAAACATCAGGTTATCCTATTCTCTGAAACATCAGGTTATCCTATTTTCTGAAACATCTGGTTATCTTATTTTCTGAAACATCAGATTATCCTATTTCCTGAAACATCAGGGGCGATAACACAGAAACTTGAACTGAATCGAACCTGAAGTTATTGCATTCGGGACAATGGAACATGCGTTTGGAGCGACTGTTGGGCGTGGAGGTGGGCGGGTGGAGTTGGCCGGGTAAGAGAGCCGTGGCCGCCGCTCCGAGCGGCTTCACCGATAGACGGAGCGGATCCTGAAATTAGCAATGAGTGAGTGAGTGAGTGAGTGAGTCAGGCAGGCAGGCAGGAGACAGTCAGGGGGCAGTCAGTCAGTAAGTCAGACAGTCAATCAGCCAGTCAGTCAGTCAGTCAGTCCGTCAGTCAGTCAGTCAGTCAGTCAGTCCTACCTGTTGCTGCAGCTGTTGAAGACGATCGACCCACTGCTGGCCGGTGGGACTGGTGGCTGAGAGATTGAACGAGACATCGCTGCTCATCGTGGTTGTCACCGGCAGACTGTCCGGATCTGCCTGCAACAAAAAAGCAATCAGAAAACTTGAAACTTTTCCAGACTTTTTCTTATATTGGTTGAGTTGTGTAAATACTAAATGCCATACATTTTTTACAATGACAGTCATCAATAAAAAGCCAGTAATATTATTAGCATGACAGTCATGCGTTTAATCGTCAAACCGGCTGAACCGTTTTAGTTGCATCTAGTTGAACCTTGTGGCAATGAGAAAATTTCTTCGTAGCTTTGCTATAGTTTTCTTCCTTATTTACTTACATAACCGATGATTTATTCACATATTGTATGCTATCACTATAAGTACGTAAAATTACCAACCGCATTGAACGGATAGTAGGAGCTGATACCGGCTTCGGCCGACGGTGAGAACTGGCCGGGGAAGTTGTCCATCTCAATACCACCCGAAGTGGTACACCCTGCCGAGGTAGCCACCTACAACAAAATCGCAAAATTTATAAAGTATTTTCAACAAAATTTCCTGAAATTTTTTACAGACAATTTTTGTGAAACAACACTTTATCATTGATCGAAAAAATCTAAGTGGTACTTTCACTCACTCACTCAATGCACTCCAACACTGACTGACTGTCTGACTGACTGACTGACACACTGACTGACTGACTGACTGTCTGACTGACTCACTTACTCACTCACTCACTCCACTCACCCCATCAGCGTCGTCATCCACCGTCTCAGATCGCTCAATCTTAATCGCCGACATGATATCATTATGGTTGTCCTCGTGGCCGTTCATCATTTCCTCCTCCTCATCGATCATATCTTCCTCGGGCTGTGTGCCGCGACCTACACCAATGGTGATCGGTAAAACCGCTTGATGAGTCAACTCAACTTCACTGCCAGTCTCCAGGCTCCTCTGCTTGTCAAGACCATTGAGAAACGACGTGGTGATTGGATTTTGTTGTTGTTGTTGTTGTTGTTGTTGCTTGTGATGTTGTTGTTGTTGTTGCTTGTGATGTTGATGTTGTTGTTGTTGTTGCAGTGCAGCCAAACGAGAATGAGCCAATGCACGTTGATGATGTGCCGACATGGTTGTGGTCGCGATGGCGGTGTCAAGACTTGAATTCGCGGCGAGACCAGACAAAATGCTGCTGTTGCTGCGACTGTATGCGTGCGCCGGGATTAGCTGAAATGAATAGGGTGAGTGAGTGAGTGAGTGGGTCAGTGAGTGAGTGAGTGAGTGAGTGAGTGAGTGGGTGAGTGAGTGAGTGAGTGAGTGAGTGAGTGAGTGAGCGAATGAGTGAGTGAGTGAGTGAACGAGTCAGTGAGTGAGTGAGTGAGTGAGTGAGTGAGTGAGTGAGTCAGTGAATGAGTAAGTAACCTCCTGTACAGCGGCTGAGTGAGTGAGTGAATGAGTGAATGAGTGAGTGAGTGAGTGAACGAGTCAGTGAGTCAGTGAGTGAGTGAGTGAGTGAGTCAGTGAATGAGTAAGTAACCTCCTGTACAGCGGCCGAGATAATGCGATCCGTCTCCAACTTAGTCAACGTCCCGCAGTCCTCATTCAGGTCCAGCCAGTACTCCTTCAGCTCACGACGCAGCTTCAGCACCTTTAAAATCATGGTTATTAATTTCCATAATTTTTTTATTTTTTATAAGTTTTTTCTTCGAACTTTTTTTCCGTTTTGAGGCATTTTCGACAATTTCAAAGTTTTGAAAATTCTAAAAAAAGTTGTATTGTATTTTTCTGGTAACTAGGTGCACAATCAAAACAGATGAAAATAAATTTCAAAAAACGATTTATGATATAGACGATGATTATCTGTTATCTGTTATCATTTTTTCGTGAGAAAAATTTCACAGGTTCATTTAGAGCAATAGAATAAATTCTTTGTTCAAATCGTGTTGGGTACACAGAAAACTTTCAATAAAACGAACGAATAAATAAAATTATGTCTTAAGTTCCCAACCTGGCGCTTAGCCAAGCCCAACAACTCGCGTTCAGTAGCCGTGTTGATCATTACCATTATTTACGATTATTATCTGCAATAAAACTAAATGTTTTACGCTTTATTAATTCATTTTTATTTATTGAGTTAATCTCGAAATTACCGCCAATCTCAGATTTATTACAAATCGTTTATCGGTCGGATTACGGAATTTTTTACTATTGAACGGACAACGGAGAATCAAAATAATAACCTAAACTACGTAAACGCAAAACCGAAGCGGACACAGAACGAGAACACACTTGTATGTAGAAGACATGATTGAATGAGATAGTGAGCCTGAAGTGGGGCAGGGGAAGTATGGAAGTACCCATATAGACGGGATGTCTGTATATCAAGCTTTTTTACTCGAACTACAAAATACATAATATAAAAGAGCAGAACCAAACATGGAAAACATACATTCATGCATGTAGTATGTACGCAAAATAGATTGAATTGAACGTGAACACACTTGGCAAACGAATAGATAACATCATGATAAACTACAAGACAAAAGTTCTGTACAATGACAGAATTTTTGTTTTCGATTATACCAGAACCTTGACTTCTAAAAAAAGATACATAACTTTCTTCATAAATCCGATCCCAAGAATATTCAATCCAACTGAACACATATGTACATACAGTCTCTGACCGCACATAAACAAGTGATTGCATGATTTCGCTGACATTATCAACAGGGAAATCATAAAATTATGAGAAAACTATTTATCTAAAAAACTAATTTCATATCGAATCTTGGTTACAGAGTAAGATACATTTTACTTATAAATATTATTTGGAATCATCTGCTTAAAATGTTACAAAAACGGAGTCAAAAATGCACCTACATACATCATACATAAAAGCAGTTAAAGTGCACCACTAAAAGAGTGATTGAACACGGGGAAATCATGAAAACTTCTCCGAGTAAGGAAATCAAGCTTTCCACTAAATCTTTCACATCACTTTACGGTATAATCTTCATACAAATCGAAACTGAAAATATCTGTACGAGGTTCCAATATAGGAGCCAAGCTGTGCTGCACCTAGATTGGATAAACATTCAAGAAAACATACATACACGCAGTTTGATAGCGCGCAGTGAATGAGTGATGGAACGGTTGTTGAACATAAACAAACCGAAAAATCATGAAAATCCCACCAATAGAAAGTTGTACTTAATTTTTAGAATTAGATGAATTCTAAATCTAGGGTAAGTCCCAGCTAAAACATCAGTCCAGTGAATGAGTAATTGAACAATGGGTAAACAAAAGCAAGAACAAGCCAACTTTTAAAATAAAACAAGCATGAAATCCATGAAACTTCTCCCGGTGCCGGTATACAAAAAAATCAAATACATTTGCGATAAATCCAAGCTAAAACATCAGGCCAAAAGCATACATCCACATACATAAATACATAAACGAACATACATACATACATACATACAAGCAGTTTGATAGCGCGTAGTGAATGAGTAATGGAACGGTTGGTGAACATAAACAAGCAGGAAAATTATACCGATAGGAAAATCAAATTTTGCTATATTTTTTAGAATACGGTAAATTCAAAGATCTACGTAAATACAATCTCAAATCCAATGTTCCAAAATCTGGCTACATAAACGAACATACATACAAAAAAGCAGTTCAAGTGCACGCATCAGAGAGGGCTTGAACACGGGAAATCAAGATATTCCTCTCAGTAAGAAAGTTTTATATTGTATATTTGTTTTTTGTATGTAGAGATTTACTTTAAAATTGATTCTACATAAATCCAAACTAAAACATCAGTCCAAAAACATACATCCACATACATACATACATACATACAAGCAGTTTGAGAGAGCGCGCACTGAATGAGTAATTGAACGAGCTAGTATGCCGAGCCGAGCCCGACTAGAGAGTGTGTGTGCGCCAGTCCGTCCGTCAGTGAGTGAGTGAGTGAGCGAGTGAGTGAGTGAGTGCGTCAGAGCATAATGTACGTTGCTGTGCTGTGTGAGTGAGCGTGTGAGTCATCAACACAAGCACTCAGCCCCCACATACATACATACATACATGTATGCGCGAGGGGGGGGGGGGGGGCGAACCCGTCTGCGCGTGCGTGACTGAGTGAGTCAGTGAGTGAGTGTGTGAGTGAGTGATGCTTTGTACAATCGCTCGTTCGCTCTCTCCGAGTGCGACTGCCTCCAGTAAACAGCCTCTACACTCGGGAGTGAGTGAGTGAGTGAGTGGGTTGGGTGAGGGGGAGATGATGGCGGAAGAGTGAGTTGAGTCGAACAAGGGGGAAGATAATTTTTACCGTGTATAGAAATAGGATACCATGGAAAGCCCAATGTTTCAGTTAGTTTGATTTCCTTTTCCATGTGAATCTCAATGAAATTGAATGGAATCGCCTGTACTCTACTCAAACGTCTGAGTGCTCTACTTGGATGCAGTGAGAGCGAGGCCGTGAGTGATTGGTAATGAGTGAGTTAATGGGCTGCAATAGTCGTCCGTGAGTGTGCATTAGAGTGAGTGAGTGAGTGAGTGCGGTGAGTGAGTGAGTGAGTGAGTGAGTGAGTGAGTGAGGAACAGTACGTGGCATGGCAGTGCGAGGTTGGCTAAGAGAATGCATTACACTGAGTGAGTGGGTGAGTGAGTGAGTGAGGGAGTGAATGAGTGAGTGAGGGAGTGAGTGAGTGAGAGAGGGAGTGAGGGAATGAGTGAGTGAGTTGAGTGAATAAGTGAGTGAGTGAGTGAGTGAGTGAGGGAGGGAGTGAGTGTGCGTGGCAATGAGAAGTTGGGTGAGAGAGTAGAGAGGTACGAGTTAACACAAAGAGTGTTAGTGAATGTCTCAGAGAAACAGTGAGGGGAATGAAGTGAGTGAGGTGAGGGAGTAAAGTGGAAGTGGGTGAATGACTGAATTCAACTAGTCTGGATGTGCATTATACAGTGAGTGAGTCTGATGTGAGTGGGACAGTGAGTGAGTGGCAGAGTGAGTGAGGACTATGTATGCAAGGCCAAGGTTAGTGAGTGAGTGAGTGGAGACTATGAAATGTCAGTGTAATGTAAGTGAGTGAGTGAGTGAGTGAGTGAGGGAGTGGAAACTATGAAAGGTTAATGTCATATTAGTGAGTAAGTGAGTGAATGAGTGAAAGATTGAGAGGGAGTGGATACTACAAAGTTCAATGTAAGTTGAGTGAGTGAGTGAGGATTTTAGGTTAGTGTAACATTATTGAGGGAGAGGGATGCAATAAAATTGAATGACTAAGTGAGGTGAAGAGAGGAAAGAGTGAGTGAAAGTGAATAGATGAATGAGTCAGTGCATACATGGGCGTGGGGTAGCCGCGGGTAGCCGCGAGGTAGCCGCGGGGTGCGCAAAATTTTGAAAAAGTTTATAGTCGTGAAACGTTCAAAAATGCAATAAAAAGCAGTTGTAATTTTTCATTCGTATGAGTCAATTGGTCACTCGACTCGATTGATTCTAGTATTCATTAATCATTATATTGGATATCGCAGTATCAAACGATGTTTTATAGAGGGGTGCGCAACATCAGTCGACCGATTATAGAGGGGTGCGCAGCATCAGTCGACTGATTATAATGGGGTGCGCAGCATCAGTCAACTGATTATAGAGGGGTGCGCAGCATCAGTAGACTGATTATAGATGGGTGCGCAGCATCAGTAGACTGATTATAGAGGGGTGCGCAGCATCAGTCGACTGATTATAATGGGGTGCGCAACATCAGTCAATTGAATATAGAGGGGTGCGCAGCATCAGTCAACTGATTATAGAGGGGTGCGCAGCATCCGTCAGTTCATTATAGACGGGTGCGCAGCATCCGTCGACTGATTATAGAGGGGTGCGCAGCATCCGTCGACTGATTATAGAGGGGTGCGCAGTATCAGTCGAATGATTATAGAGGGGTGCGCAGCCTCAGTCTACTGACTATAGAGGGGTGCGCAGCATCAGTCTACTAATTATAGAGGGGTGCGCAGTATCAGTCGACTGATTATAGAGGGGTGCGCCCCATCAGTCGACAGTTTTATAGAGGGGTGCGCAACATCAGTCGACCGATTATAGACGGGTGCGCAGCAACAGTCGACTGACTATATAGGGGTGCGCAGCATCAGTCGACTGATTATAATGGGGTGCGCAGCATCAGTCAACTGATTATAGAGGGGTGCGCAGCATCCGTCGACTGATTATAAAGGGGTGCGCAGTATCAGTCGACTGATTATAGAGGGGTGCGCAGCCTCAGTCTACTGACTATAGAGGGGTGCGCAGCATCAGTCTACTAATTATAGAGGGGTGCGCAAACTGCGCAACTGGAAAACGCTGAATTTTCGGCGCCATGCGCCACTCAACCCGCTACATTCTAAATATCGTTTGAATGGAAAGCGGAAACTTGAAAACGGCGAATTTTCGGCGCTACGCGCCCCTCGACCTGATGCTTTCTAAATATGTTTCGAATGAAAGCGAGAACTTTAAAAGCACGGAATTTTCGGCGCTACGCGCCACTCAACCTCCTACATTCTAAATAGCGTTTGCATGGAACGCAGAAACTTGAAAACGCCAAATTTTCGGCGCTATGCGCCACTTAACCTGATGCTTTAAAAGTATGGTTTGAATGAAAGCGGAAACTTGAAAACGCTGAATTTTCGGCGCTACGCGCCCCTCAACCTGAAGCTTTACGGAATTTTCGGCGCTACGCACCACTCAACCTCCTACATTCTAAATATCGTTTGCCTGGAAATCGGACACTTGAAAACGCCAAATTTTCGGCGCTACGCGCCGCTCAACCTGATGCTTTAAAAATATGTTTTTAATGAGAGCGGAAACTTGAAAACGCTGAATTTTCGGCGCTACGCGCCACTCGCCCTCTTACATTCTAAATATTGTTTGCTTGGAAAGCGGAAATTTTAAAACAGCGATTTTTCGGCGCTCTGCGCCACTCAATTTGGTGCCTCCAATATGTTTTAAATGAAAGCGGAAACTTTAAAACGCAGATTTTTTGGCGCTACGCGCCACCTAAGATGATGCCTTCTACATATATTTTGAATGCAGAGAGAGCATTTTGAAATCGTCAAATTTTCAGCGCTGAGCGCCACTCAACCTGATGCTCTCAAAATATGTTTTTTAAATGAAAGCGTAAACTTGAAAGCGCAGAATTTTCGGCGCTACGCGCAACTCAGCCTGATGCTTTCAAAATATGTTTTGAATGAAGGGTGAAATTTGAAAAACGCTGAATTTTCGGCGCTACGCGCCACTCAACATGCTGTCTTCTGAATATGGTTTGAATGGAAACCGGAAATTTAAAAACGCTGAATATGTTTTAAATGCATGCAAACATGTATGAAAACGCCAATTTTTCATACAATGAAATTTGTTCTAATAAAAACTCCTATAGGGGGGTGCGCAGGCTTCAAAAACTCGCGGCTACCCGCGCAGAGACCTCACGCCCATGTATGAGTCAGTGAGAGAGTGAGTCAGAGAGTGAATCACTCGATGATACGATAAACGTGAGTACATAACTAGTAAATGACTCATTCACTCTTTTCACAGAATTTTTTATGTACTGTGAGAGGAACGCAACGGAATCTACTATTTCACTAGATTCTCAAAAGCCAAAGTTTACAAACAGAAACAAACAAAGAATGGTTCTGAACTGGTGAATTATAGAAATACGATGTAAAAATAGAAACGAGAAAACATTCGCAGAATGAAAAAAACTCACTGTGCAAGTAAATTGCAACTTATTTTTCGAAACAAGGTGGCAGAGTCCATTGAAATAACCGGTGCACAGATTTTTTTTAGATTTTTGTTCCCTGATTAGTCCTTCTTGTGAACTGACCCTGCACTGGCGGACGAGAAGGGCAGGGAAAAGTGGAATTCCCCCCTCTTTGGTGATTTAAAAAACTCGAATTTGTTCCTTATCGTGTAGCTAAAATGGTCTAATTCCTGCCAATTTCCCCCTCATTGGAGAAATTCCTTTCTCTTTGGAGGTTTGTCTCGTCCGCCAGTCTGACACTGTGAATAGGACTTGAAAATTGCTATGACAAATAAACAGTCGAAGTCACACGAATAATTCAATCGACAGGCACACATTCCAAATTAATATTACAAAACTTAGCTTGCTCTATGTTTATTATTATACTAAATCACTGCTGCAAAACGTTCATCATAAAAATGTTTTTTTATAATCCTTCAAACTGGAAGAATGTTGCCTCTCATATCATTTTTGTATTTTACATACATACTACTCGAAAAAATGCGTGGGAAATGATAAAAAAATCTTAACTACATGTAAATGTTAATTAATTATAATGATAACCGCAGTTTATAAAAACCGCGGCGGGTGTTGTAACACCTGTTGATAAAATCCAACATCAAAACGACTACACTCAAACTAAACAACACATTTGATTCATTTATTGTTTAACCATGAACATAACATACAAATATTACAAATAATCATTATTTAACATCGATCTTACACAAAAAAAATCATAACGCCACAATCGGTGAAAAATGAAAAAAATCAACGAAATTAATCAAATTTTCCGTGTAAACATTTTTAACAGGCGTGTGCAAGAAAAACATTATTTGAGAATACTCTCGTATGGTGTGGCAGAATGGGACATTTATAAACCTATTTCCGTGTAAATTCAATACTAAAGATATCTTGTAAAACTTTTTACCGACAGGAAAAAACATTCTCATTATAAATCGGTTTAAAAATTAGTCCTTGCCAAAATAACCACAGGTAAATAACCACAGAGGCACAAAATATGATCTTGACGTTTGTTTGCGGAGAAATAGGGAAAATAGTGGATAAATAGGACGCAAGTGGTACAAAGTTAAAGGTAAGACAGTTAATACTAAGACGAATAAATTTTTTTCTTCTGATGGGGAATTACTGAATATTTTTCGAAACTCGTGAAGGTGTTTTCAGAAAAAAATCACAATCGAAAAATTCCTCTGTCTTGATATTAACTGTTGGAAAGTACAGGAACATTTGAATCATAATTTGACGAAAGTTTTCACCCTTTAACGACGACAACCATTTATACATGGTATAAAGTTTCCACCGATTTCATGACGAATTTGGAGTGACGAGAACAAGTTCAGGGAAAAATTTGAAGGAGAGTGGGACAACAGAAAATATTTTTGTGACAGACTAACGGAACAGCAAGAAAATGATTAGGGAATCAAAATGTAAAAGTCATCAGATAACACAAGCACTAAAAATGAAAAGAAAACACATAATACACTGAATAAATTAAAGATCGCATAATTTTGTCATTGAGTTATAGTCTATCCAGCCATTCAGGGGTTCTCCTAGTTTTTAAGAAGTTTTTGGCGCGCAATTTGAATTCAAATCTGCATTTGACGTGCGCTTAATTTTTTTACTTTGTACTAGCTCTACAGGGTCAGACTCCTAAGGGTCCTTTCAGAGTCCAAAGGAAAGTAAAATGGAAAGCAAAACCTGTAAACCTATTGACCGGAAATTCAATTTTGTTCAAATTTTTTTTTGGTCAATAGGTTCACAGATTTCGTTTTTCTTTACACTCTGAAAGCCCCCTTACTGAATGGCAACACTATAATACAGTTTAGTCGGTTTAAAGCTACAGTAAATCAATAGTGAATCAACAGAACAAATGGCGACCCAAATGGAACTCACTGACTATCAGTGGCAAAATAAGATCAAATCGCTTATCAACCCGATAAATGTGTAACCTTACAACATATTTGATGTTTTAATCAATGTGTTTTACAAAGAATATATTCAGAAAGGAAAACAGTTTCATGATCAGAAATGACAAAGTTACATTAAATGGCTTAATAGAGCCAACCCATGAGTTATTTTTTTATTTATTAAACCAATTTATTTTACAGAAAGCCGGACAAAAAATACAACATCTTACACACCAGACAAGAACATTAGAATAATTGAAATTACAAATGACCGCGCTTTCACTGATCATAGTTAGTCATTTTTAGTGAATGAAAATACAAAACAAACACTGATAATCAAACAAAGAACAATGGCTTCTATTATTATAATACAATTACATTAAAAGCCACGTTGACACAATTTTCAGACTAGTAAAACCTCTATTCGACTTGATCTCAGAGCAACGATTAACTACAAAAATAACCACGGAAATCGGATAATTGACAGGATAAACAAAAACTGGAAATTCAGGAATCCTTCACTTCAGAATATGGGGAAAACAATAACTATTTCTTGTCATTCCTGCCTGAAATCACTGACCTCCAGATGAAAAAAACTATGATTTTGGGTTCAAAATAATTTCTAAATTTGAATGATACATTATAATACAATTGCAGATAATATAATGAACAGTAATAAACATACAAAGTATGCCCACTTAGGACAATAACATAATAACAGAACAATCAATGGTTCACTGATTAGACAAGAGGACTTTTTACATACAGTAAATCATTTCATTCTTAACTCATCTCGAGCAAGGGCAAGTACTGTGATACTCAATGTTCCGCCTGCTTTAGTATTATATAACGTTTAGTAAAATTCACAATTTTCGAACAAAACCTGACAGATTCCATAAAAGAAAGATGACTCAAGAAAAAATAATAAGCAACAACATTTTGTGATCACATAAAACATGACTTAATGGGATGAATACATGGAATGAATGTCTGAGACAAGATCGAGTTGGTGGGTTGGATGAGTTAGGTTAGCAACATAAAGAAAAATTACCGAGAGTTATAATAAATCGAGGAATCTATAGTCAATCGAGAAAGCTGTGATCAATCGAGAAAACTATAGCCAATCGATAAAGCTATAATCAATCGAGAAAGCTATAGTCGATCGAGAAAGCTATAATCGATCGAGAAAGCTATAGTCAATCGAGAAAGCTATAATCAATCGAGAAAGCTATAATCGATCGAGAAAGCTATAGCCATTCGAGATAGCTATAGTCGATCGAGAAAGTTATAGTCAATGGAGAAAGCTATAGCCATTCAAGACGACATAGCTATAATCAATCGAGGAAGCTATAATCAATCGCGAAAGCTATAATCAATCGAGAAAGCTATAATCTATCGAGAAAGCTATAGTCAATCGAGACGACATAGCTATAGTCAATCGAGAAAGCTATAATCAATCAAGAAAACTATAGTCAACCGAAACGACATAGCTATAATTAATTGAGAAAGCTATAATCAATCGAGAAAACTATAGTCAATCGAGGAAGATATAGCCAATCGATAAAGCTATAATCATTCGAGATAGCTATAATCAATCGAGAAAGCTATAGTCAGTCTACGACGGCAGCAACGGATCCACGTACTCATGAGCAGCGTCCACCATCTGAATACCACTGGGTAGATCACGGCCGATCACCACCGTTTCTTCCTGGTTCTGGTCCTGGAACAATAACAGATGTTGAATGCGGTAATGCATTACCACCATTTTTTATACACTCGGTATTTTGGTTCTTGACTCATTTTGTGCATAGAAACAATACTACGTAATCTAACCAACATCTAGTTCAACCACTAGGCTAAATCATCTAGTTCAACCAAATGTTTCACCCCTGTGTATTGCATAGCCCGCTGAACCTGACGATAATAACGTAGTATTGTTCATATGCACAAAATGAGTCAAGAATAAATATACGGAGTATACTATAAGAATTTAGAAACATCTCAAACGGAACGGATTCCTTTTTCGACATTTCTTAAACGAAAAACAGCAAATAAACGATTAAATATATAATGTTTACGCACCTAATTGTTAACGTTTAATATAAAATGAGTTATATCAGGTCTTTTTCTGTAAATAACACGGTAACAAAAGAGTAAGGAAAATAAAATAATTAAGAAAGGAACCTGATGGTTATTCGAGTTCTGTCTGTATACGTTGGAGTCGCCGGGCGCACCCTGCAATGAATTCAAAGTTCAACAGTCCGTCAATCAAACTGCTGGTCAGTCAGTCAGTCCGTCAGTTAGTCAGTCAGTCAGTCCGTCAGTTGGTCAGTCAGTCAGTCCGTCAGTTAGTCAGTCACTCAGTCAGTCAGTCAGCTACTGAATCAAGTTCGTCAGACCGATAGTTAGTGAGCAAGGTGGTCAGTAGCTGGTGAATCAATCAGTCAGGTAATTGTCCAATAATGCGATGTTACTTATCGGTCAGTCAGACGGAAATCCAATCATTCAGTCTGTCTGGTATTCAGTCATGTCAGTCAGTCATTCAGTTATTCAATCAGTAAAACAGTTAGACAGTCAGTCTGTCAGTCAATCAGTCAGTCAGTCAATCACTCACCCTGAATCCGGCACTACAGGGTGTCGTCTTGAGGAACAGCATCGGTTTCCAGTACATCCACTGAATCGTGTCATCCGAATAACCGCATTTTGACTGAAAATTTATGAAATTCTTTCAAGTTTGAGATTTCGGAATTCTAGAACTGAAAATTTTTCATTAGCACTAATAAAGTCAAGGATGTTTCTGAACAAAACGACTTAAGAATTTTTTTCGAGATAAGATAGTATTTTCAATAAGTTGGCAAGATAACAATTTTTTCACTGTCCTGTTTTTAAATAAAGCGTTGTAACATGTTTAGTTTAAATGTTCATTTCATAACCCATAATAAGTCAAACTTGATGAAAAAAATATGACAGAAGATGAGTAACCTTAACCTGAGCTTTGTCAACACGGCTCCAGTAATCGCGGAGGTATTTCCATCGTTTGCGTGCATCTGGAAGCAGTTCGCTCATAAGTTTTTATTCCATCCAGTTTTGTCGAATTTTTTCCATTGTAAGATTACTACGGTATTTTGGATAATTAGCGGTATAGTTAATCAGGAAATATGTCAGATTTTTTGTGAAATGATTAAACTTAAATTTGATTCGTTGAAATAGAGGCGGCCAGTCAATCAGCCTATCAAATAACAAAAAAACCTACGATATCTACCAACAAAATCACACATACAATTTTTTCGAACCTGGTTTTTTAAGTGACCGTAGAGGCTAGTCTCGTCATTCAATCGTAATATACCAGCAAAACAAAATTTCAAATAACATAATACGTTTTTATATGTAATAAAACCAGGACTAACCGGGCACATTAGCCTCAATGCTGGCCCAGACTTTGTTGCGGTATCCGGCGTTCCAGTAGGTTTTATCCCGTTTATCATAGAGACACGGATGGTAGCGGACGGCATTGACCACGATCAGATTCGGGTCCGCCTCATTACCGCTTGACGACATCTGCAAAGAAAACAGGTATTTTTTACCTTTTCATCAACTGAAGCCATCAAGGCACACTAATACCATATCAGAATGGTGTTTTTGTAGTGGCCGTAGAGTTGAATAAACTGCCGGGCAATAGCAGAACCCCCCAGAGCAACGCCTGTCGCCTGTCTAGTCTTTGTCGCCTGTCTAGTCTAGTGCGTAGGGCGCCGGCCTCGAAAACCGGCGGTCCTAAGCTCGAAACCTGACTTGAGACACAGACCCTGACGCGTTGCTCTGGGGTTTCTGCCATTGCCCGTCAGTTTATTCAACTCTCTGGCCACTACGAAAACACCATTCTGATATGGTATTAGTGTGCTTTATGGCTTCAATTAATGAAAAAGTCCAAGTAAAAAAACTGAAGCCATCAAGGCACACTAATACCATATCAGAATGGTGTTTTTGTGGTGGCCGGAGAGTTGAATAAACTGACGGGCATGGGCAGAAACCCCCAGAGGAACGCGTCAGGATCTCTGTGTCAAGTCCAAGTCCGGTTTTGAACTTGGGACAGCCGGTTTCCGACATCAAAATGTAACAATAATTTGTATGTCAGGGAATGGGCGAAACTTTTGAAATAATCCTTTTTTCGGATTTTGAAGATAATTGAGTGAAAATACTACAAACTTGGTATAACGATCGCCACGAATTGAACCTGTTCGTCTATAAGACCCATAAAGGGCAGTTATTTAGATTTAGTCAAAGGCAGCCAGTCGCAAATTACAGGGTAGCCTTAACCCGCATTATATTTATACATGCTGCTAGTATTGATAGTTCAGTTACAACTATCTTTCTCGATATCAAAATTTTAACAAATCACTAGTAAAATAACCTGATTTTGATTCTGCTGTTCGGGATCAGCGAGCTTGAGCCAGCCCTCACTGCCCTGGTCGTCTTCCTCCTCGAAATCCTGCCCAAAACTCTGCATCGACGTTTCATCCATTTGTTGTTGATGTTGCGAGTGTTGTTGTTGTTGATGGTGGTGTTGTTGTTGTTGTTGTTGTTGTCCATGTTGTTGTTGATGATGTTGTTGTTGCAGATACTGTTGTTGTTGATCCATGGGTATTTCGCCGGCGGTTGATGACTGGGACAGATTGGTGGCAATCTGAAATCAGAAACAAAGCTGAAGAAAAAAATGCATGTGAATTCCGCATGTTTCGATTTTTCTCGCATCAGGAATTTGGTTTACAAAAAAAATTCAAGCCAAGTTCAGTAAGTAGTTATCAAATGTCGCTGAACCAAACGTTCAGCGAACATCTCCGCCTAGATCATACATCATATCATTTTAAGCCGTTTTTTGCTCTTGACGAAAGGCTCGAAAAAAACAAGGAAAAATTACTGGCTTTATTGTTTCATTTGACATTGACATACACTGGGAAGGAAAGTAATGAACCAAGGACCAACCGAAATCTGCCCACCCGGCTCGACCTTAATGCGGCCATCAGCCCCGTTATTCGCTTCGTTGTTGGCTTCACACTCAATGGCAGATACGGTCGGATGTTGTTGTTGCATGTTTTGCTGGAAGCCATAAGTAATTTTATCAAGGTTAAAAGCTAAGATGAATTATACATCCTGTCTTTCACTCAATTTTTTCCTTTCTTTGGACTTCTTACCGACCGAAAAATCCGGACCACCCCTGACTATCCATACTACGGCGTTAGGCCGTGGGTTCGATTCCCACAGTCAATGATTGATACTGGCTGCCCTGGTGGTGAGGGGCGTTAAAGACATCGCACTATAAGCTGGTGTATTGAAGATAGAAGTATGCACACTACACTAAGTCAAGGTTAAAAGCTAAGATGAATTATACATCCTGTCTTTCACTCAATTTTTTCCTTTCTTTGGACTTCTTACCGACCGAAAAATCCGGACCACCCCTGACTATCCATACTACGGCGTTAGGCCGTGGGTTCGATTCCCACAGTCAATGATTGAGACTGGCTGCCCTGGTGGTGAGGGGCGTTAAAGACATCGCACTATAAGCTGGTGTATTGAAGATAGAAGTATGCACACTACACTAAGTCAGCATCACTCATCATCCTCCATCCCTTCGTGGTCCCAAAGTGAGGAGCAGGGCTTTCTTTCTGCGTTACTCGGTTCAACCGGGTCCGGGACGGTATGACGCGACGCCTATCAAATTATCGGTAGCTTGCTACCGCTCGACAGCACCTGGTGGCCGTTATCACTCAGACCCCAATAAGTTTACCAAAAATTTGTAAAAAAATGTACTTACCGTATCATTGGATTCGACTGACTGATCGGTGCGACGACGCTTCTTGCGACCGGTCGCCTCGTTGGGTGAAATCGAACTTTTGTTGCCACGCGACGGGGGTCGGTTTGCAATCGTGATCTAAAAAGACAAATTGTTGCAAATAATTCATGTTATCTTAAATCTTAAAGCGGTCAACGAAGTATAATAGAATACTGTTTCAGGGGCTCAGGGCACTAGCGGACGAGCAAATCCTCCAAGGGAGAGGAATTTCATCAAAGAGGGGGAATAAACAGTTTTCAAGCCATTTTACCAATATCTTATAGAATAAACTGAGCTTTTTGAAACCGCCGAAGAGGGGGAATTTCACTTTTCCCTTCCCTTCTCGTCCGCTAGTGTTTCACGGTTTAAACTATGGACCTGCGGTTCGCGATGCGAATCCGGCGACCCCAACTATCAAACAAAAGCAAATTTATAAATAAAAGACATAAATAATGCTCTGTCGGTCGGAGCCTTCGGTCTAAATAAACAGGTTCAGTCTCGATCAACGGCTTACAAGTTCTGCTATATCAAAAACCTGCAACACCAAATCTGCAACACCAGGACACTTAGGCTTAGGTGTTGCAGATTTGGTGTTGCAGGTTTTTGGTGTTGCGGAACCCGGAACCCGTTAGATTACATCAGTGTATCTCAGCTTCTGAGGAATCAGGAATTCCGAACGGACGGAGACGAATTCCTGTTTGCCATGGTACGAAACGTATAATCAACTAAAACAAAAGACCAACCTCCTGTACCGACCACGATATAATACGATTGATCTCGGCACGTGGTATCTTATCATCGGTATCCTTCAAATCGGCCCAATATTCGTTGAGTTCACGACGCAGCTTCAGAATCGTCCTTTTGCACAAACCGAGCATTTCACGTTCAACCGCGGCATCCATAGCAACCATGATTGGCCTGATTGGACTGATTAATACTCCTGGAAATTTAATAAATGTTTATTAGATTTTTTCGATGATAATTAATTTTTTTTCAATTTTATTCGCGTTGAAAAAATACAAAAAGAATTGGAGCCGCACAAAAGATTGTGAAAATAATTTTAGGCAAAAATCCGAAAGCTCACGAATCAATTGTCGACAGTAAAAAATTTTATTTTTTATTTTTTAATTATTTTACTTCGACTTACTGGTTGACTGACCGACTGAGTTAATAACTGAATGAATGACTGACTGTTCGACTGACTGACTGATTGAATGAAGGAATGGCTTAACAAATATATCTTACTGACTAACTGACCGACTGAGAGACGGACTGACTGACTGACTTGATGAATGACTGAATGCTTAACTGAATGAAAAACTGACTAACTGACTGACTGATTGACTGAATGACTAAATGACTGAATGACTGCCTGGGTGACTGATTGAAAAAGTCTTACATTGACTAAATGAAGGAAATCATTGAATGAGCGTTACTGAAAATAAAATGATACATAACATAAGGTAAAGGATAACGATTCAGTAAAAATAAGGATTTGTTTTCTTTACGCAACGTACTCTGACAGATTGACTTATTGACTAAAATAAACAAAAGGAAGCCTTCACGGCGCTTTGGTTAGCTTTAGAATGAGAGAATGGTCCGAACCGAGAATATAACTCAGAACCTTTTATTGGCTTTCACAGCCCGAAAGTAATGCCTGGAAAATCCCAGTCTGAAGGAATAAAATATGCAAATGAATCCGAAATAGGTAATAATATTGTATAGGTATAATGGATTAGGTGAGTAAGGAATACAGTAACCGTACAGTACCCGTTACTACCCCTCTTGAAAATGAACAAAAACAATTGAATTTCAAGGTAATAGACTAAAAATTATCACCGGAAATCAATGGAATTGTCAATAATGGATATAATCAATGAATCATATGGAATCAACATATAGAATCACTGTAATGGTTCTGGATCAATATAATGAGTGGATCAAGGAAATTTATGGAATAAAACTAGAGAATCAAATGTGAGGCATGCATAAGTATGTAAGTACTCATTATAAGGCTAATTGGATCACAATATACTCAACTGAAAATAAGATAAGATACCTGAAATGTGAACATAAATTTGCAAATGTAATAGCATCACGACTATTCTGAAAGTAAATTGATTTAGATATAAGTTTAAGATTGAATTAAGCTTAGAAATTTAAAATTAGAAAATTAGACTTGCACGACCACGGCTGCCAGCGATGTACGAAGTACGAATTCGCCAGGTATTGAGCCACGAATCGTTGCCGCCTGTTGATGATGTAACTGTAAAGAACCGATGACATGAAGTTATGCTCTCTCAGCAATATTCACCTTCTCAGATCAACTTTCACAGCTGATCCTCACCAGGACTTTCGCAGTTTTTATCATATTTTAGACGAACTCACAGAAACATTGAACAAATTTAGTTTTTACTATAAAAATTATTACCGAGTGATAAATTAGCATTACTAATTTAACACTTTTTAACCAGATTACAGTTAATAGAATTGTACATGATCAGTCCTTCAGAGTCTAAATAGGAATTTGACGATCTGATCCTACTGACTTCTGCTTCAAACGTTCATGAGGACTGCGGAGCCCCGATTTAAAGTACTCCGGACCTCGATTCCAACTTTTGAGGTTAGAATACACACCGGTTGACGAACTGAACATACTAGGCGATACCATACTGTTGACATTATAAAACTTTTGCAGTTTCTCTTCAACCCCACGACACTTTCGCAGCGTCGCAACATCGTCATGACACTTTCCCAGCGTCTCGGCAGCTTTATGACACTTTCGCAGCGTCTCTTCGACTTCATTACACTTTCGCAGCGACTTCAAAACTTCATGACACTTTCGCAGCGTCATCGATATTGGTGTGGACTTCTCGTTCACGGATCCAACTTCGAACTTCTTCCAATAAATGCCGTTTTTTTTCTTCTTCACCTTGCGTTTTGGTGTTGGCATTGGCTTGCCTCCCTCCTCCTTCAACAGACCAAGCTTGTACGGTGATGCTGACTGCTGCTGCATCTGAATCAATCCTGCAAAACTTCCATATTCACCTGATGAAACTTTCGGAGTAATGTCGATACCACAGTCATTTTTCAGACTGAATCCGAACTCATGTAAAGCCGGCATTCCCAAAACTAAGCCAACTTTACCCTGGAACTTCTCAATCACGTGAAACGTTAACTTCTTGGTTAGTTTACCGATCGACACTGCTAGTTTAACGAAACCACAGCATTTTGTCTTCAGGTCGTTCACACAAGTCAAAGTGTGAGAGCAAGGATTGTCGATGGTCTTGCCAACTACTGAATTTAAAAACTCAATAGTGACCAGATTTACCTGTGCTCCAGTGTCAGGATGCCATAGTTTATCGCCGATTTTTTCACTGTTAACAAACACGGTTGCACGGGCGTATTCTTGACTGTTTTCAGATCTAACAGCTCCGGCTCTATACCCTCGTGCAGGTTTTTCGACCGTCACAGTGCCGACTGCTGATTTCAAAGACGAGCTGGAATCATCCTGTTTATTGCCGTCAGTGTGCTGAGCCAAGTTTTTAGGCGCACAATGCTCTGAGGTTTGTCTGCATGGATGTTGATAATCACTATCTTGATCGTGACAGTCTGGTTGGTGCGATAACACACATTCACGATGACAACAATGTGAATGTTCACTACGGTCAGGAGCGTAGCTTGACTGCCACTTTTGATGCTGAAATGACTGATGTTGATTATCATCCAGCAGGGCAGAGGCAGAGCGTGCTGAATAAACCTTCTTACCCTGACTGTTGCCTGCAGACACTCTTTTGTTGTTGCATTCAGATGCATAATGCCCGATTGACTGACATTTATAGCACTGAATTGGTCGCTGTGATGGTGCAGATTGTTGCTGTTTAGGTGATTCAACACCATACTGTTGCTGTTGTATAGTCTCATGCTTGTGATAGGGGCACTGCTCACCAATATGATCGGTCTTGCGCCGACATTTAAAACAGTAGTGAATATTGTATTCTTCACGTACTCGATCTTTTGTCTTCTCCTGCTTCACCTTCACATCAGCTGTCTCTTTGGCAAGTTCACGCAGTGCCAACTTCTCTACGACATCATCAAACGTCTTCTTAGGATTCAGGAGATGCTCCTGAACATACAGCTTGTAGTCTTGTTCTTGTACGCCACGTTGTAGCTGTTCCATTAACATCAGGTTTGACTGCTGTTTATCGAGATTGCTGAATGGGAACGTTAATTTCAGATCCCGAGCAAACACCTGGATCGACTCACCACGACGTTGAAATCGACTCCTGAACTGCTGGAACTTCAGCGCGTTATATTTGGTGTCAGTGTACTTGTTTTCAAGGTACACCAGAGCTTCATCAAACGTTGGATTTGACAGATCTTCATGGAACTGACGTCGAGCTAGGCCAGCGAGACAGTTCACCAAATGTCCCACCTTCACGGCATCATCGCTTGTGCGAGTCAATTGAAGTCTATTCTCGAGTCCGAACAACCACGATTTAAAATCACCGGGTTTTGAACCATCGAAGCGTTCGAATCCTGATCCAGCCAGCGTGACTTCTGCTTGACGTTGGGTTGACTGTTGGATCATTTGTTGGAACGCTTGACCCATCATCATAGACATTTCTTCAACCGACGAACATGCTTGGGTGTTCTGCTCCTGGTTGTTAATCGGACTTGCAGAAAATTGCGCGAAACTCTCCGGTTGGTGCTGACTGCCATCTATACGTGTAGATGCCAGTTGGACCCTGGGTCTCCCCAGTGAACTCCTGAACATGCTACTGTCACTGACATGTCTTTGTTGTTGCGGTCGATGAACCGTCGAGTATGCACCGTCAAAGTCATACGTTCGAATCTGTTCACGTTGAAGATGTCGTATGGGTGCCTCACCCGCCGGATGTCGAATGGGTGCCTCACCCGTTGGACGAATGGCTGCCTCAGCCGCTGGACGAATGGGTGCCTCACCCGCTGGACGAATGGCTGCCTCAGCCGCTGGACGAATGGGTGCCTCACCCGCTGGACGAATGGCTGCCTCAGCCGCTGGATGAATGGGTGCCTCACCCGCTGGACGAATGGCTGCCTCAGCCGCTGACTTACTAAGCTGGCTAGTCTGATGCCTAAGACCACTGATAGTGTGCGGTGGGCCGGACAACCCAGAACCTACAGCACCATCCTCACGTTCAATCGAAAGTGCACTGAGCGGGCCGGACAACCCTTCATCTGCAGTAGCACGATCGATATCTGTCTGATTGAAAACTGACCTGTTTTGATGACCTGCAGCCGATTCTCGAACCTGATTGTCGTCTTCTTCATCGTCCGAGTCAGCGCCCAGCTGTGCCATCACGCTCGCCATCTGCGCATCATCTTCATCGGGCGTGGCCTCGATCTCGGGTGGCGGCTCGCTCCATGGCAGTTGCTGAATCGTGCTGAAGATGATATCAATCATTGCAAATATTTTAGTGGAAATTTCGGCACACGTGTTTTCAGTGGGTGGTTTTGGAGCTGAGCAATAAGAGAGCGGGGGATAATTCCGAATCACATTGCGAAACAGCTTATATAAACGTCCTATTTCTGCAAAATCCTCCTTGTCAAGTGCTGCTCCATATAGCTGGAGAGCGCTTTCCTTAGTGAGGAAATACTCCGGGGCCGGACGACCCCGTGTGTTGACCATGTTGTTGTGGAGTCTTCACTCGGCGCCGGCTTGAAATTAGGTTTTCCTACACTTTTGATGCCGAAAACAATTGATTTTTAATTTTTGAAGAATTAAAAACAAATTTATTTTTTTTTGAAGAAAACAATTCGGACCGAAGGTTGGTTTCCAGGCGAAAAGGAGCGCCAAATAAACAAAAGGAAGCCTTCACGGCGCTTTGGTTAGCTTTAGAATGAGAGAATGGTCCGAACCGAGAATATAACTCAGAACCTTTTATTGGCTTTCACAGCCCGAAAGTAATGCCTGGAAAATCCCAGTCTGAAGGAATAAAATATGCAAATGAATCCGAAATAGGTAATAATATTGTATAGGTATAATGGATTAGGTGAGTAAGGAATACAGTAACCGTACAGTACCCGTTACTCTAACTGATTGTCTGATCAGTCAATCAAATCAATAATAATACAGCAAAAAGAAATATTAGTTTTTACGCTCATTACGAAGTAGCCACAGACCCCGATTGCGGTTGACGCATTTATGTCGGTTGACGAATCACGTTTATCATCTATCGATAGTTCTGAAACATAAACATTTAGTCAACTATCTATATTTCATTGGTTGTCGTTTGACTATAGTTTCGTCTTAAGTAGCCAAAGTTACCCGAAAAACAAATTTCTACAAAAAATGAAACATGACAGATAATTTGGGGTCGGAGCAAAATTTTTATCAGTGGCTTTAATTACCGTATAAATTGACTAGAGTTTCGCCTCCGCTGATGTAAAATTAACTTGAACAAAACTTATATTATTGATGAAACGTGAACAGTGTGTAGCCAACTCATCGACATGCTCTGATGTGGCTGTCGCTGGTTTTAAAAAGCTGAGAAACAGATTTAAAGACTGACTGACTGACTAACTGACTTACTGACTGATTTCGATGACAAACTGACAGACAAATTTACTGATCGATTGACCAGTTGATTGACTTAATGACTCTTTGTATTATTGACTAGTGATTGACTGATTGATTGATTGAATGAATAATTAATCCATTTACTGTATGACTGAAAAAAACGTCGTACGTTGACCGAATAACTGATTGAAGGAAATCATTGAATGAGCGCTACTGAACATGAGAGTATACGTAACTGACAAAAGAAGAGTAAACGATAACGATTCAATAATAATAAGATTTTTTCTCACGCAATAAGTAGCCAAGTTCTGACTGACTGACTGACTCTCTGACTGTCTGATCAGTCAATCAAATCAATAACGATGCAGCAAAAATAAATGTTCGTTTTTACGCACTCAGTAGCCATGGTCCCCGCTAGCGGTTGACGCTCCAATGGTATTATACTAAAGTGTAAATCGCTTTTATCATCTACCGATAGTTCTGAAAAATATACATTTAATCAACTTTTCAATTTTCATTGGTTGTCGTTATCCCTTGTTGCTTAGAGTTTCACCTTAGCTAGTTAAAGTTTGAAGAGAAATAATGCTGTAAGACAAATGAAACGTGACAAATAATTTAGTGACTGAGTGAAAATTTCAGCAGTGGCTGTCGTTACCCCAGAAATCGACCAGAGTTTCACCTTCACTGATGTAAAATTAATTTAAAAAAAATTATATTATTGATGAAACGTGAGCAGTGTGTAGCCAACTCATCGCAATGCTGATGTGGCTGTCGCTGGTTCTCACAAGCTATAAACAGAATCACAGACTGACTGACTGATTGACTGACTGACAGATTCACAGACTGAACAATTTGAATGTTGTATTGATTGATTGATTGATTGATTGATTGATTGATTGATTGATTGATTGATTGATTGATTGATTGATTGATTGATTGATTGAATGATTGATTGATTGATCGAATGATTGATAAACTTTTTGTTCGAATGACTCACTGACTAAAAAAGTCGTACGTTGACCCAATGATTAAGTGAAGGAAGTCATTGAACATTAAAGTAGACGTAACTAGGCAAAAGAAGAGTAAACGATAACGATTCAATAAAAATAAGATTTTTTTTCTCACGCAATAAGTAGCAAAGCTCTGACTGACTAACTGACTTATTGACTGACTGACTGTCTGATCAGTCAATCAAATCAATAACAATGCAGCAAAAAGAAAAGTTGGTTTTTATGCACTCAGTAGCCACGGCCCCCGCTTGCGGTTGACGCACCAATTATACTAAAGTGTATCTAACTTTTAACATCTACCGATAGTTCTGAAACATGAATATTTAATCAACTATCCATTTTTCATTGGTTGTCGTTACCCCGTCGTTTGAATATAGTTACGCCTTAGCTAGTCAAAGTTTTAACAAAAAGAGTTTTGTACGACAAATGAAACGTGACAAATAATTAGGGTCCGAAAGAAAATTTCATCAGTGGCTGTCGTTACCCCATAAATCGGCCAGAGTTTAGCCTCCACTGATGTAAAATTAACTTGAACAAAACTTATAATATCGATGAAACGTGAACAGTGTATAGCCATGCTGATGTGACTGTCACTGGTTTCCAAGAGCCGACAAACAGATTGACTGGCTGTTTGACTGACTGACTGAATTGACTGTATGTCTAAGTGACTGAATTGACTGTATGTCTAACTGACTGAATTGACTGTATGTCTAACTGACTGAATTGACTGTATGTCTAACTGACTGAATTGACTGCATGTTATGGCTGACTGAATTGACTGTATGTTATGGCTGACTAACTGACTGTCTGAGTGACTGACTGACTGATTGACTGACTGACTGACTGACTGACTTGACTAACTAACAGACAAACTTACTGATCGATTGAAAAAATAAATGACTACATATACGACTGTTTGTCTTATTGACTTGGACTGACGGAATAAGTGATTGATTGATTGAATGAACGATTGATTCACAATTTATCGTTTGACTGACCTTCTGAAAAAACTTCTTACGTTGATTGAATGACTGTTTGCCGGCAATCATTGAATAAGCGTTACTGAACATAAAAATAATGATTTTTCCTTACGCAATTTGTGGCCAACCTCTGACTGACTGACTCACCGAGTGACTGACTGACTGACTGAATGACTAATGAACTGACTGACGGACTGCCTGACTGACAGACTGGCTTATTGACTAAGTTACTGACTGACTAATTGACTGACTGATTGACTGACTGACTGAGGGAGTGACTTCTTTTTGATAGACAGTATAGTATGTAGATGACTGATTGACTGACTGACTGATCCACTGACTGACTAACAGCCGGACTGAATTATTGTATGATTAGACAACAAGTCAGGATTCAGGAAGCAAATAACTAGTTACTCAAAAAAAAGTATAAACCATTTGAAATATCGTTGCTGCACAGAATAAGGTTTATTAATATCAACACAGCAAATTTTTTACGCACTAAGTAGCCACGCTCTCCGGTTGCGGTTGACGCACCAATGGTACTAAAGTGTAAATCACTTTTATGATCTTTTTATAGTTCTGAAACCTGAACATTTGATCAACTATCCATTTTTCATTGGTTGTTGTTACCCCGTCATTTAAACAGTGTTTCGCCTTAGCAAGCCAAAGTTTCAAGAAAAAGAATTTTTGTACGTCAAATGAAACGTGACACATAATTTAGTGTCTGACTAAAAATTTCATCAGTGGCTGTCGTTACCCCAGAAATCGGCCAGAGTTCCACCTTCATTGATGTAAAAATAACTTGAACAAAACTTATATCATTGATGAAACGTGAACCGTGTGTAGCCAACTCATTGTCAAACTGATGTGGCTGTCGCTGGTTTTCACAAGTTAACAAACAGATTAACAAATGATTAACTTACTGACTGATAAATTATAGCTTCATAATAAACTTGCATGCGTGTGGCATGACGGCGTGATGTACATTTCTTCTATATATGATTTCAACTGTATCGTGTTCAAGGTGTGATTGTATTCGTTGTGTGAAACACTCGTTTTCCGAATGACTGACTGACTGACTGACTGAGTGACTGACTGACTGATTGACTTACTGACTGATTTCAATGATTGATTGATTGATTGATTAACTGATTGATTGATTGATTGATTGGTTGGTTGGTTGATCGATTGATTGATCGAATGATTGATTAATTTATTGTTCGACTTATTCACTGACTGAAAAAACATCGTATGTTGACCGAATGATTGATTGAAGGAAGTCAATGAAAGAGCGTTACTGAACATAAAAGTTTTCGTAACTGAACAAAAAAGTAAACGATAACGATTCAGTACTTAAAATGATTTTTGGTTTTTTTTCTTACTCACTTTTATTAACTATCGATAGTTCTGAAACGTGAACATTTATTCAATTTTTCCTTTTCATTGGTTGTCGTTACCCCATCGTTTGACTAGAGTTTCGCCTTAGCTAGCCAAAGTTTCACGAAAAAGAATTTTGGAGGACAAATGAAACATGACAAATAATTTGGTGTCGGAGTAAAATTTTCATCAGTGGCTGTCGTTACCCCAGAAATCGGCCAGAGTTTCGCCTCCACTGATGTAAAATTAACTTGAACAATACATATATTATTGATGAAACGTGAACAGTGTGTAACCAACTCTTCGTGCTGATGTGGCTGTCGCTGGTTTTCTCAAGCTGACAAACAGACCGTCTGACTGTCTGATTGACTGACTGAGTGACTGACTGACTGACTGACTGACTGACTGACTGACTGACTGACTAACTGGCTGGCTGGCTGGCTGACTGACTGACTGATTGACTGACTGACTGACTGACTGACTGACTGATTGATTGATTGACTGACTGACTGACTGACTGACTGACTGACTGAATGAATGAATGACTGACTGACTGACTTACGGACGGACTGAATGTGGCTGTCTGGGTTGTTGGATTATATCATTGACTTATGGCTTGTTCATAGATTCTTGTTAAAATACCCTCAAAGTTGCATACACAAATTTGCTTTCGGGGCTTATTCAATCCTTTAATTTTTAAAACTCCTTTTCACATGATATTCTGCAAAATTATATCACTTTGTGGCTTGGAATTCCCCGTTGCCATTAAAAAAACGATTGAAACCTTAATAAAACAAATTGGAATGTCAGAATTGAGGGATTTCAACGCATAATCATTGGATAATCTGATTGTCTTTCTCATTTGTAGACTGTAGATCATTAGCGGACGATAAGAGGAGGGAAAATTGAAATTCCGCTCTCTTTGGCGGTTTCAAAAAGTAGACTTGGTTCATCAAGATGTATGTAAAATGACTGGAAAACTGCCAATTCCCCCTTTTCTGGGAAGATTCTACTTTATATTTGGAGGTTCGGCTCGTCCGTCAATGCTGTAGACTGAATTTGAATGAGCGTCTTTTGCCTTATAATGGTTATAATGAAGACTGCACTGTGTGTATCTTCAGTGCAACTTGCAACAAAACGCGAATCGACTTGAATAAAGCTAAAAAAAATTATAATTTTGTTGTCTGTCGATGAAGTTTTCGACATGTTCGACATACATTGTATTAGAAGTTTACAAAAAAAATTGTGCTGACCTGAACAATTTTATTATTCATTCAAGAAAAAAAATTATTTTTTTTTATAAAAAATCAAATATTGATTTTATAAAAATTTATTTCCCATCATATCACGCTTTACTAACTCTGTTTATTTGCAGATCCGAACGTCAAAATCTCAGGAAACCTACCCGGATCAAATCCTCAACCCCTTTTCCAACCCGTTCCCGGCCTCCGAGCCGGCGTCGTTTTCAATTTCTGAATAAAAAATACTTATTTTACTTAAAAAAAACCCCCACCCAATTCCCAGAAAATGGTCTCGCGCAGTCGCAGTCGCTCACCGGTCAGGTCGCGCAAACGGCGTTCCGTGACAAAGTCAAAGTCGCGGTCGCCGGTCGCTAATCGTGACAGATCGCGATCTCCGGTGGCCAATCGCAGTGATCGGGATCGTGAACGGGAACGTCGGGATCGACATCGGCATAAAAGACATCGAAAATCAGTGAAATCATCATCATCGAGGAGACGGAGACGTAGTAGCAGTGGTGGGTCGGTGGATAGCGTGACTAGAGAACGAAGGAAGGAACGGAGGTGAGATGCGTTTCCATTTGGTTGCGTTTTGTTTAGTTTTTATTTACATAAATCAATTGATTGAATAGGAGGTTTAAGATGGTTAATTCTGAGGGGTTTCCATTGTTTTATTTAGTTTTTATTCACGAAAATCAGACGATTGAGTAGGAGGTTAAGATGGTTAATGCTGGGAGGGTTTTCATTGTTTTATTTAGTTTTTATTTACTAAAATCAGACGATTGAGTAAAGGGTTAAAATGGTTAATGCTGTGGGTTTCATTGTATTATTCAGTTTTCATTTACGAAAATCAGACGATTGAGTAGAGGGTTAAGGTGGTTCATACTAGGTGTATAAACAGTTGTCAACTGATTAATCGAAAGTTAAGCCGATTGGATTTGTATTTTGGAGCTTTTTTATCGATATAATCTTTAAATAGTGGAACTGCATGTTTTGTACATTGTCAGAATTTTATGGTTAAACTGGGCACTTCTTGACATTATGTATTTGAAATTGAGGTAGTGGGTGTCCAAGCCGTAAACATTCGCCTGTTGAGACTGATCATTTTTGCATTATTGTAGGTTGAATAAATGCAATTAACACACTCAGCTTAGACAAAAAAATATTTTAAGAACTAACCTTTTTAGTTTAGTACTAAAATTTCAATCATCAGAAGGTTCGCAGAAGCAGGTATTTTCGGCCGCTGGTCAAGAAGATAAGACGATTAGCTGAAGGAATCGATGCCAATGCCACTGTCGATGCGGCAACACTGCGTAGCTGATAATTAATTCGTCTCATAAAAAAACTATAGCACATTTTTATTCTTGTTCTCTCTCAGGAAAATTTTTGAAATAAAGGTAATTGCTACTTTCTTGAACATTTTACATTGCATCTAGGTTTGTGGGAAATATTGAACAAAATATAGAGTTTGTTAAACACGAGCATAAAAATGGGCTATACTATTTCAAGTTGTGTGACTGAGACACGCATTCCCTGGTTAATAAGCTGGATAAGTTTTACAATAACTTCGTTTCTATCTATTTCAAGATTGAATGATTGATGTTGTGTAATGATTTTTTCTTATAAACTAGTTTTTAGTTAGTTCACATACTAATTTTTCTTTCAAACTTTCAGACCCAAGAGTCGTTCCAAATCGAAAGAGCCGTCACCAAAAACCAATGGCCGAGATGAGAAGCCTATCACTTTGACTGATTCGCCTACGCTGGCTGCCGCCAATCAATGGAAACGTACGTTGTCCCGAAAATCATCGCGTTTCGTTTTATGTAATGCCAGAAAGAATCTGACAATTCCGGCTTAGGCCTTCTTAGCCTGAGTCTAAGCCGGAATTACTTGTCTTTTTGGCATTATCAAAAACGAAACGCGAAACCCATTACCGAATAAAAAACTATTGAGCTTCATTGTTTGAAAAAACTTGTGGGAGATTGAGTGCAAAATTTCAAACTGACTGCTACTGAACTATACTATGCAGATGCAGTTAGTGCGGAGCGGAGGAATTAAAAACTTACGTTAACGTTACTGAGTGAAACAAGTGCCCCAAAAACCATCTATCGGTAATTGTAATTTGCAGTCCGGTGGAGCAGGCAAATTTTTTCCGAAAAAATATATGAGAAAAAAAACTCTGCCTTGACACTGATGATATTATACTGTGTCTGGCACTGGCGGTCGAGCTAATCCTCTGAAGGGAGGGGAATTTTTCCAAAGAGGGGGAATTGGCAAAATTTAGGTCATTTTACCTACATCTTTAAGAAACATACTCTATTTCAGCCAGCACCAGCACAATGTTCTCCCTGTTACCTGATGGCTCCGTGGATGAATCGTCCCTGCCCGTGGAGATTGTCAAGTTGATGGCAGAGAAAGTTCGAACTGCCTTGGATGAACAGGTGCAATCAATGGAGACCGAAGTTCAAACTCGGGTCGGCAAAGCTCGAATCGACATCGAAGCTCAAACCCGGCTGGCCGTTCAGAATGAGCTCAAAGCTGAGGTGCAAGCCAGTCAGGCACGAGAGGTATGTTTTTTTCATAAATTGTAGTTTTTATACATGATATACATACGTTTTTTTTATAATTTTAGTAAACCTGAAAAATTAAACTAATCTTAAGTTGGTGTGTCTGATTTTTTACTTCAAGTGAGATCAGAATTGTTTAGGAAGAGCAAAACTCAGCACAATTTGATTGATTCGAATTGGTTTTGCATCTTTATACTAATTGAAACACAGACATGTAAGTCAACAAAAAAATAGGGATTTATCTGATCTTCGGAAATAAAAATAAGAAACTGCAAACCGGAGAAATCACCCTCTATCTCAACGCGCACTGATAGATCGGCACTAATAACATAAACTGCATCCACCAATAAACTCGACGGCAGAATTGGATGTGGAATATGTGTGCTGTTTGGATAGAAACCGACGTTGATTGGAACGAAACATTTGGCGTCTTTGGATGGTGGGTGATCATCAACATTGTCACCTCAACTCCGAATGAAAATCGGAAATTTGGATGATTTACCGTAACCACTTGAATCGTTACATCAACATTCGTCAACAGCAACACTCACTCGCTCGCAAACACACACACACATGGGGTCAGGTCAGCTCAATACTGAAATAAAGGCACTGAAATTCACCAGTGAATCGTGAAGATTTGTTGGTATTTTTCGTTGCAAAATGCTGTTGAATAAGTGATTTTCTCGATTTTCTGCATTGGTAGATTTGATTTTTAGCAAGTTTTATCTGTAACTGAGATTTGTTTTGCTTTGCAGCACGATTCGTTGCAAAAGTGTGACGAGATGCAACGGCGACTGAACGCTAAAATCAAGGAATTGGACGAGACAAAAGCACAATTGGTTGGTGTTACACTTGAAATCTTCTTTTTTGGCCTTTCGTTATGTGTGCTTACATTGTCAGTGGCAAAAACAGCGGAGTTTTTTTTCGAAACCTTTTCTACGACATGAAATCGTGTTTTATAATTTTGCTCCAGTTTCAAAATATGCCTCCAGAAAATCACCTTGGGCTGGCTTTCATAAAAGAATTCTATCTGCATCCGCTTTCAAAAGTTTTTTTGTAGTGTCAAAAAACTTATTTTCTCATTTGACAGGACCTGGAGCGATTAGAGATGCTTAGAGTAAACCGCCAATTCGAGTCGGAGCGAAATTTTTACTCCTTCTTCCCAGCAATTTTTTCACTCCTCCGTCTTTTTGTACTGTCAACTAGTTCTTTTCACAATTTGCAGGACCTGGAGCGATTGGAGATGCTGGAGGTGAAACGGCAGTACGAGTCGGAGCGGAATCGGCTGCGCAAGGAGAAGGAGCAGGCCACACAGCGCGAACAACAGACCATACTTAACAAGGGCAGCAACAAACGGCCGCCCATCAAACTCAGTCTCGGCATGAACATGGGCAAGTGATTACCGGTGGAAACGAAGTATTTTTTGTAAAATTTTTTTGACTAGTTGTTTTTGATATTTGTAAATTTTTATATTTTTTGTTATTGTTTTCAAGTTTTTTTTGTTAGAGAAACATCATTGTTGTCTGTCAGGAAAAGTATTGCAAAAACCAACTGGAAACCAAGAAATTGGTATCTTTTACAGTTTGTTGGTTTCAGGTTTTTGGCAGGCATTTTTTAATTTCAAATTGAATAATGATTTTTTCCTCCAGATGGGTTGAAAATGCAAGTTCGTGTCCATATAATTTTGATAATTTTTTGAACATCTTTATCGTCTTCACAAAATCACATAAAAAATCTGTGCCGTTTGTCTATATCTTTTATGGTATGTGATTTCACTGGTAAAGTCACTCGAGTCTGTTATTGCTTCACTGAGTTTGATGTCGTTTCACAATTGTTTCTGCTCTGCTGCCCTTGTTGTAGCTTTTTAATAAATTGACCCACAAAATTATAATAATTTCTGTTAATCATAATTTAAAATTTTTCATCCATTTTCCTGATGTGGAATATCACTGTTTCTCATGTGTCTGTTGTAAGCGTCTGTGTGGCGCTTTCAATATGTTGGTCATATCTTTTATGATTTTAGATTTGTTAGAAGTTTTTGCTCGATTCTCCGCCGATTCGGAACATTAATTTGATAATAATTACTGCTAAGTAATTCATCGAAGCTGCTAGGCATCTTGTTAGAAGTGGCCATGAAAAAAGTTGTTCAAATAATAATTGAATTATCTTATATCCTAATATCTTATGGAAATAAAGGCGTGGAATTGAGCAAGAATTAAAACATTAATGTGAAGTGCAAAACTGTTTTTGAAGATTTGTAGATTTTTTTGTTCGTCTTCCGACGAAATCGTTGTTGCTCATTAATATCGAATATAATAAAGTTCATTCGAAATTTCATGTTCAAATGTGCCTGATGTTTCGACTGAGCGATTATCGTTGAAAACTGGTTTAGTAGTATTTTTCTTAGTAATCTAATGAAATTTTGGATCTTTTTTGTTTCCTGCAGAGAATCGATTGATATTGAGAATGCTACTGTGACTGGTTTACTAATTATAATAATAAACAGGTTAATTAACAAAAGATTTGATTGTAATTTTTTTTGTTCCATAGTCGTTAAAAGGTTACTCCGAACCAAAAAGTTTTAAATTTCTCTTCAGTGCAGTCAAAAGTCAAAGGCCAGCATGGCATTTTTCTCCTTATAAATTTGGTGCATAGTGAAACGTTTATAGCGTTTTTGCTCTGGAGTATTTCTTCGCCGACTATACTTATTATTAATTCATGCCAATCGATAGTTGTGTTATTTTTATACTACAGTTAGTGTTATTTTTATACTAGAGTTAATTTACTAAACTGTGGCTGGCATGAATCAGTATTCCATCGAATTGTATTATCGGCGAGCTATTTGAGAAAAAAACCGCACTTGAATAAAAGAGAAATATCAGAACTGGGTTGTTGGGTTATCCGTGGAATTAGCGGCAGTTATATCGGTTTTCTCGGTATTGAAAAAGGATTGTATTTAACGTTACGAAGATACGTATTTTCCCGATGAGAATAACACATGGCGGCCAAAAAACGTGTTGCGTTTGAGCAGTTATGGTGAAATTGTAAGATAAAAACGTCAACACGATTTCAAAAAGGACGTATATATTAGGAGCGCGAACGTGATACTTCGACTAATGCTTCTTTTGTTTTCATATTGGTTAATCCAACAGACAATTTCAAAGTTTAACAAGTTCTTCATATTTTATCCACACTTTTTATCTATACAAACTACATGTATACGCAAAAATACATACACTCATTTCGAATCGAGATGAAAGAATGTCAAAGGCACCATATAATAATATTTTGCAATATTTGAAGTGTGAAAACGCACCATAACTAAAAAAGCGGTCCGATTTCGTGTTTTTCAAAAAAAATCGTGAATAAATTTTTTGAAAACGCATTATTTTTCCAAGTATGTCAGAGCAAAAACACAACGGGAGACCGCGAACGCACAGAACCGTGTATATATTCAATATGAAGGTAATCGAGATTATGACTATTATGATCAGCAAAGTGAAATTAGTACACAAAGTATCATCAAAGATAAATAACATAATAATAACAATAATATAATCATAACCTATAAAAAAACTCAAACGTACAAAGTGCAAGGGCAGCAACAAGCGGCCGCCCATCAAACTCAGTCTCGGCATGAGTATGGGCAAGTGATTACCGGTGGAAACGAAGTATTTTTTGTGAAATTTTTTTGACTTGATGTTTTGATATTTGTAAGGTTCTTATATTTTTTGTTATTGTTTTCAGTTTTTTTGTTAGAGAAACATCATTGTTGTCTGTCACGAAAAGTATTGCAAAAACCAACTGGAAATCAAAAAAATTTGTGTATTCTACAGTTTTTTGGTTTTAGTTTTTGGCAGAAACTTTTTTAATGTCAAAGTGATGATGATTTTTCTCACCAGATGGGTTGAAAATGCAAATTCGTGTCCATATAATTTTGATAATTTTCTGAACATCTTTATCGTCTTCACAAAATCACAACTTAATCTGTGCCGTTTGTTTCTATCTTGTATGGTATGTGATTTCACTGGTAAAGTCACTCGAGTCTGTTATTGCTTCACTGAGTTTGTTGTCGTTTCACTGATTGTTTTTGCTGCCCTTGTTGTAGCTTATTAATAAATTAATCCACAAAATTATGATAATTTTACTTTTCATAATTTCAAATTTTTCATCCATGTCCCTGATGTGAAATATCACTGTTTTCCACGTGTCTGTTGTAAGCGTCTGTGTGGCGCTTTTAATATGTTGGTCATATCTTTTATGATTTTAGATTTGTTAGAAATTTTCGCTCGATTCTCCGCCGATTCGGAACATTAATTTGATGATAATTACTGCTAAGTAATTCATCGAAGCTGCTAGGCATCTTGTTAAAAGCGGCCATGAATTTTTGAAAAAAGTTGTTCAAATTATTATCTTATATCCTAATATCTTAATGAAATAAAGGCGTGGAATTGAGCAAGAATTTCTTAACATTGATGTGAAGTGCAAAACTGTTTTTGAAGATTTGTAATTTTTTTTTGTTCGTCTTCCGACGGAATCGTTGTTGCTCATTAATATCGAATATAATATAGTTCATTCAAAATTTCAAGTTCAATTGTGCATGATGTTTGCCTGAGCTATTATCATTGAAAACTGGCTCAGTAGTGTTCCTCCCTCCTAGTTCTAGTAATCTTCATCTATCAAAAAAATTTAATCTTTATTGCATTCTAATCGATTGATAAAGGGAATGCTACTACTGTGACTGGTTTACTAATTATAACAATAAACAGGTTAATCAACGAAAGTTTTGATTGTAATTTTTTATGTTCCATAGTCGTTGATAGGGTACTTCGAAGCAAAAATGCTGCAGGTTTTCCAGCCCACCAAATTTTCAAGGCAAATTAGTCCGCGCTAGCAAACAAATTTAAGAGCTAAGCTAAGCTTAATGTGCGCAGATTCGTGGAAGTTTTTCAGTACTTTAACATGTGTTTTTTTAATTTGAGCACAGGCAAAAAAATCAGCATGTTCGCTGCGGAGTAATTTTTCACTGACTATAATTATAATCAATTCATGCTAAGCGATAGTGGTGTAGGGTACGTTTATAGTTTTCCCTGGACTTTCCCGAGAAACGTGATGTTTCACAATTCAACACGCTTTGCTATAGCAGCCACATTGGTCGCTGCTTATGACAAATGTTTCCTGGGAAAGTCCAGGGAAGACTATGAACGTACCCGTAAGGGTGCGTCCTTGTGAATTCTCTGGATAAATTTGTCATAAGCAGCAACCTATGCGATATAGCAAAACGTGTAAAACTAATGTTTTGTCCAGGCAGGTAAGACTAAACAAACTCACCCTTACATAAAATTAAATTACTATCGCCAACTATGGCTGGCATGAATCAATATTCCATCGAATTGTATTATCTGAGAAAAACGCGCACTTGAATAAAAGAGAAATATCAGAACTGGGTTGTTTGTTCGGCTTATTTGTTGAATTAACGGCATTAATTATAGGTTTGTTTTTACTGTAGTGAAGAAAGATTATATAGTTTATGTAACGAAGACACGTTTTTTCCTTATCAGAATTGACTTGGTATTACTCGTTGCAATTTTGGTGCGCAACCTGAATGAAAGTTTAAGTTGATTTGAATAACAAATCACGGCTATGTTCGGTTTGAGCAGTTATGGTTTTACATAAGTTGGATGGAGGTAAAATGCGTTCAAATGGGCATGTTTTCGGCTAAAAATACGTTATGCGCTTGTAATATAGGTGCACTTCAGCGTATCCGGATTAGGAACGTGATACTTCGACTAATGCTTATTTTGTTTTTATATTAGTTAATCCAACAGACAATATCAAAGTTTTTCTTAGTTTATCCCCACTTTAATCTATACATGCTACATGTATACGCAAAAATACATGCACTCATTTCGAATCGAGATGAAAGAATGTCAAAGGCACCATATGATAATATTTGCAATATTTGAAGTGTGAAAACGCACCATAACTAAAAAAGCGGTCCGATTTCGTGTTTTTCAAAAAAAATCGTGAATAAATTTTTTCAAAACGCATTATTTTCCCAAGTATGTCAGAGCAAAAACAACGGGAGACCGCGAACGCACAGAACCGTGTATATTCAATATGAAGGTAATCGAGATTATGACTAATCAGCAAAGTGAAATTAGTACACAAAGTATCATCAAAGATAAATAACATAATAATAACAATAATATAATCATAACCTATAAAAAAACTCAAACGTACAAAGTGATCAAAGCTTTTTTGAGACGAGGCACAGGGGTTTGAAAATAGCTTCCGTACTATAAACCAATTCGATTTCAAAAACAGAAAATTTGGTGAATCAAAAAAATTCAAAACATTTCGGCAAATTTTTTCATGAAAAAAATCCTACATATCCATTTCAGAAACGTGGTCCAGTCCAAAAGTCACATTACAAAAACAAACTAGCGGGCGAGAAGGAGAGGGAAATGTGGAATTCCCCCTCTTTGGCGCATTTTTTAAGCTGCAGTTTGTTCCCTAAGGTGTGGGAATTTGAGAAAACTGGCCCGAAAACTGCCACTTCCCCACTCTTTGATGACATTTTCTTCTATTAGGAGGTTTGGCTCGTCCGCCAGTGCAAGAACCATCTATAACTTCTGCATCAAAATAAATTAATACTCAAATCTTATTTATAAATCACAGCACCACTCCGGCGGTTGGAACTGCTCCGGAGTCGATCGGAGCACTGCTGCTCTCCTTGGAGCGCTTTACCATCTCCTCTAATCTCTTCCGATGCCGCTGCTCCCGCTCCAGTTCTTTGTTCAGACGACGCATTTCCTGAAAAAAATTATAATTTTGAAAAAATAATAAAATTATAACTTTGAAAAAATTATAAAATTATAACTTTGAAAAAATAATAAAATTATAACTTTGAAAAAATAATACTTTCCGAAGCGCAGTGTTGGAAAACAAACAATAATAACATGTGAAATAATTAAATTAATCAGAACTAATATTGAAAAAAACGAATCCCTTTTAATTTTTTTGAACAACTTTTAACAAAGAAACCAAAAAAACGAGAAAAAAACTCGCTAACCGCTTGCATTGAATTGAGTTGTTCTTTGATGGAGTAGACTGTATCGACCAAGCTCCTGAAACAAATACCATTGAAAAAGCCAAATCTTAACTATTAGTATTACAATACAATATTTACATCAATTACTACAATAACACCATCAACAAAACCACTAACATCAACAGCAACAACAACAACAACAACAACAACAGCAACGCCATCAACAACACTACTAACATTAACATCAACAACAATAAAAACAACAACAACAATAAGAACAACAACACCGTCGACAACAATAAAAACAACAACAACAACAACAACAACAACAACACCACCATAAACAAAACCACCATCAAAACACTACTAACATCAACAACAACAACAGCAACACCATCAACAACACCATCAACAACAACAACAACAACAACAACACCATAAACAACAACACCATAAACAAAACCACCATCAACAACACTACTAACATCAACAACAGCAACACCATCAACAACACCATCAACAACAGTAATAACAACAACAACCAACTTCTCCTGCAGCACAAGCTCGTCATTCACCCATTCTTCGATAAACATCTTTTCTTCATCGGGCACAAGAATCTGCGGCGGGTGTTGAGACGTGTTGACGGCTGTAAGTGAGTGAGTGAATGAATGAGTGAGTGAGTGAATGAGTGAATGAAAGAGTGAATGAGTGAGTGAATGAGTGAGTGAGTGAATGAAAAATAATGAATCTGCGGCGGTTGTTGAGATGTATTGACGGATGTAAGTCAGTGATGATTGAGTGCGTGCATAAGTGAGTGAGTGAATGCGGTGAATGAGTTAGTTAGTGGATGAGTGAGTGAATGAATGAATGAATGACTGAGTGAGTGAATGAGTTTGTGAGTGAGCAAGTCATATACCGACCATCTCTGGCATTATTCATGGTCGCAAAACTCGTATTCATCCGCGCTGATGACGTACAGTAAGCCTCGATGGTGCGCAGTATCTGCGTATCGTCGTTCGAGGTATCTGGAACAGGGATATCTCTACTGATCCATTTTCAACTCATTCACTCACTGACGGATCACTCACTTTCTAACTCATTCGCTCATTCATCTACTCTAATCAATTACCAGCTCCTTCAATTACTCGCCTGAAAACTCGTCGTCATCCCCCACATTAATTTTTTCAATCAGTCATTCACTCACTTCACTCTCAAACTCGTTCATTTACGCCCTCTTCCATTAACTCACTCCCAAACTCGTTCACTTACGTACTTTTTCACTCTTTCACTGACTTGACTCCCAACTCATTCAATAACTCTTTCACTCACCAAACCTTTCCATTCACTGCTCCCTAACTCATTCACTCACACAATTTTAAACAAAGAGAAACATAAAGAACCGACCAGCCGCCTTGCGCATTCTCACCGAGTTCGGTTCGGTGATGACTTTGCCGCGCGCCGCCGGATACGGACGAAGACACCATCCACTGTACATCTTTGTGGCTGTGCTCGGATACTGACTCGGGTCGGCCGGCTGAAATCAGAAATGACCAACGTCCACGAGTTTTTCATGAAATTTTTCTCTTCTCAAACGATTATTATGGGTTTTCTTCTCTTCCACAATGTAATTGTAATACTTTTCGGTACTCGTTAACTTCGATTCTGCACATTACGCCACGACCAACTTGTTGCTTATTTTTTGTGGTCTGGTCTGTATATTATTTTTAAAACCAACAAAACTTAATGTAAGAAAATTACAGGGGGTTGTGTGCCCACTACCCTAAAAGCCCCCCCTGCAGCCCACCACTGGGGCATCCACCGAAACACAGCTCATTAAATATTTTTCATCAGTCACTTCACCTGCGTCAAATCAGCATCGGGGTCGATCATCTGCAGTTCGTGATTGAGCTTGGCCGGTAGGGTGCTACTCTTGTGCAGGTTGTCGGCGGCCAACTGTTGTGGTGATGGCAGTGACACCACGTTAACCGTGCTCTGGAAAATAATATAAAGTTAACCGCGCTCTGAGAAATGTTAACTGTGCTTGAAAAATGAAAGGTTAACCGTGCTCTGCAAAATATTTAAGGTGACTAGTGATGAGTCAGAAGTAGGCGGTTGCAAGGGTTAAAGAGTGAGTGAATGAAGGAGTGAACGAGTGAGTAAGAGGCGAAACCATCACATTGGTTGGAAATTCGAAGAGCTACGATTTCATTGCACTTTTATAAAACGTTCAATTTTTTTCACGAAAAACAGAAAAATACTATGCCAAACCATCATGGATTAGCGAATAGATAAAACTTTTATTCCACAAAACATCAAGTAAAAGAAAAAACGTGTATAAATTTTTGCCCAATCAATGCCTAACCGCTTGTTTAATTGGTTGAGGTGCCGGCACATCATGCCGGTGTTGCGATACCGAAACGGAACCATTGATGCCGGATGATGCCGGCTCGTCTGGATCGGGCATCACCGTGTTTACCGCAATGCCGGTTTCCTGTTTTATAGTCAATAAATATTTCATTCATGCCACGGAAGATATGTGCGAACCTAATGTTTCGCTACCAAATCATTAGGTTTAGTTTTATAAATAACGTGTTTGGAAATCTTTTAAGACCAGAACTGACGAAGATGAAGGATTTTTTTTCAACAATCCAAATTCAACAACAGAACAAAAATATTCCGATCTGTGTTCAAGGGGTCGGGTAATTTGTCAAATGTCATCAAAGTTCACGAAATAGGTAGTTCAAACGCAAAAAAATCTGACTCGTGGCAGTCAACCTGCGTCTCCCCCTATTCAGAGTGGCAACAACTGCCAACGAAACCTGATGATACCCGAATTCACTGGCGGACGAGCTGAACCTCCGAAAAGAGGGGAATTTTGTCAAAGAGAGGGGAATTGGCAGTTTTCAAGCCATCTTACCCACACCTTATGGAACAAATTCTACTTTTTGAAAACGCCAAAGAGGGGCGAATTCCACTTTTTTCACCCCTCCTCGTCCACAAGTGACCGAATTTACGTCATGACCCTCCAACCTTGAGTATATCCGTGCACTGATGCAGTTGTTTGGCACAGTTGTAGAGCATCTTGACGCACTGGTTGGCCTGCTGGATGCAGAGCTGATGGCATTTGTTGTGCGAATGTGGCACGGCGACCAGCGTTTCCGTGACGGCGAGCGTGGGCGTGACCGTGAAGGTGATCTATAAGGTGATATATAAGGTGATCTATGAAGGCGAAATGAAAGGTGATCTGTAAGGTGATCTATAAGGCGATACTTAAGGTGATTAAAAAGGCGATATATAAGGTGATGTATAAGGTGATCTACAACGGTAGGTAAAAGTAATCAATAAAGGCAGGTGAAAGTGAACTAAAATGGCAGGCTAATAGTTCCACACCATAAAACTTTGTTTCATGCGGGAGTTTTGCCGACCAATGTTATGTAAATCTGAATTAAACAGGAGATTCCTGAACTACACCAATAAGTTCAAACTTTTCGGTGTGGCTACTCTTTTTTACTCAATACACGAAACACCCGACCGAACCTGAACGACGTAAATGTTGTTCTTGCTGGTCACGGAGAGGATGAGTATGTGCTCTTCGAAGACCACGAGATACCTGCATATTGCAATTTTTTATTATTTATTTTGATTATTCACCCTAATTAATTTACTAAGCAAAAGCAAACCAATAATTAATCCGCCAATCCTCTAAAGGGAAAGGTCTTTCGTCAAAGAGGGGTATTGGCAGTTTCCAGGCCCATTTACTTACACCCTATAGAACAAACTCATTTTTTTGAAACTTCCAAAGAGGGGAAATTCCACTTTTCCCTCCCCTTCTCGTCTGCTTGTGCTGCCAACCTGTCATTGGTAGTCATTGTGGTTTCGTCGATTATAACTGCCACCGTACCCACATAACGGATTTCCCCCAATCGATTCATATCGACGGCGTTGTCCTGAATCTGCGCGGATGACATGAACTCCAGTTGGATTTCCTTTTGTTTGCGTGCATCATTGCAGCTTGACTGCAAAAGGAACAAGTGAAATGAGAAACAAGTGAGTTGTGAGTGAATATACAAATCAGTGAGTGAGATCTGAAAGTAGATGAGCGATTATATTAGTGAGTTGAATGTGTGAATGAACAAGTGGATGGGGAAGATGAGTGATATAGTCTAGACGGCCAGTAATTTATCGCTGTATGTAAATGCGTCTGAATTGAATGTAGTATGGCCTATGGGTAAGCGAATCAGTAAGTAGGCGAATGAGTATGTGAATGAGTAATTAAGTAATTGAGTCAGCGAGGCCAGTAGGTAGAGTGATTGAGTGAATGAGTCAGTAAGTGAGGGACTGAGTGAATGAGTCCGTGAGTGAGTGAGCAGTGAGTAAGTGAGTGAGTGAGTAAATGAGTCAGTGAGTAATCACCAACATTAATATCCGCATACACCGACGCCGCCCTCTGCGTATCGCCCCTATCGGCATGTCCCTCGGCCATATTCCGTTCCAGTTCATGAAGGGCACCTAAAAGGATTCGATGAAAACACTGGTGGACAAGAAGGGATGGGAAAACTGAATGTCCCCCTTTTTAGCAAGTTTAAAAAATGAAATTCTTGTTGCTTGAAGTGAAGGTAAAAAAGGCCTTAAAATTGCCGATTCTCCCCTTTTTGACAGAATTCTCCTCCCTTTTTAGGTTTCACTCGTCCGCATGGGATGAAATCCCTCGGGATGAAATCAGAATCAGAATGAAGAAATCGAAATTGCATTGATTTTCCTTTCATCATTTAACTCGCAGTTTACTTTGTTCATAATAAAAGCCAGTTAGCGATTTTCTGCGTATAGACAACGAGAACCACTATGGAAAAAAGCTGAAATACTGAGACCGATTTTTTGCTGAAAAAAAGCTGAAAGAAATACTGAGACCGAGAAAAATTTGGCATTCGAATATTCAAATCTATCAACCCGAGTATTTGATTAGATGTCGAAACGGCAGGCTGAGACCGACAATTAGTGACTTCATATCGCTGTCGCGCGCCTGCATATAGGCCGTTAGTTGTTGGCTGCAAGAGCAATGTAATCCAATTTTATAACTATCATAATCATTATTATTATCATCAATTAATCAACATCTTCATCAGTATGATCAATATCATCATCAACACCTTCATCACTATTATCATCATCAACATCTTCATCAGTATCATCAATATCATCATCAACATCTTCATCACTATCATCAATATCATCATCAACATCTTCATCACTATCATCAATATCATCATCACCACCTTCATCACTATCATCATCATCACTATCATCATCATGATTATCTTCACTATCATCATCATAATCATTCGTTCAATCTGATCACCATCATTATTATAATCATTATAATCATCATCATCAACGTCATAAAAATTCGCCTTTATTTCAAACATCATAAGTTTTTTTAACTTTAAAGAACTACAATCCCAACCGTTTAGCATTGAGCACTCGGACGGCGTGTGGATGATTGCGACAGTAGACCAGCAGGGAGGCTTTGAGATCGTTGGCGCACTCCATCCAGACGTGCCCGATACGCTGCTGATCGGGTGCGGCTCTGAGTGCGTGAGTGAGTGAGTGACTGAGTGAGTGAGTGATTGAGTGAGTGAGTGCGTGAGTGAGAGAGTGAGGGAGTGCGTAGTGAGTGAGTGAGTGAGTGCGTGAGTGAGTGAGTGAATGAGTGAGTGTGTTACTGAGTGAGTGAGTTAAAGAGTGTGGTGGAATAAAGATGAAAACTAGAACGACATTTGCAATGGGTTAAATGATTGATTGACTCATTTACTGACCGACGGCGAGTGAGTGAGAAAGTGAGGTGGTGAATGAGTGAGCCAGTGAGTGAGTTAGTGAGTGAGTAAATTAGTGAGTGAATGTGTGAGTCAGTGAGTCGATGAGTGAGTGAGTGAGTCGATGAGTGAATCCATCCAACTTTGATTGTTCCACAACCCGACTGAGCAGTTGTTGATGGGCGGCGATGACGGACGGCAGATTCCCGATTACGATCGCGTACTCTGCCGCCGTTAGAGCGCTGCAATAATCAATTCAATCCACTAGCGGATGAGAAGGGGAAGTAAAAGTGGAATTCCCCCCTCTTTGGCGGTTTCAAAAAGTGGAATTTGTTCCCTAAGGTGTAGGTAAAACGGCCTGAAAACTGCCAATTCCCTCCTCTTGAAGGAAATTCCCCTCCCTTTGGGAATTTAGCTCGTCCGCACGTGAATCAATCATATTTTTCCTATTATAATAGCTAATCTGAAGTAAAATTCTCGTATTCTACGCAATTTTTTAGCCGGTCTCAATTTTTCGTATTCTACTCAATTGTTAGCCGAATTCAAGAAAAAATTACTTTGTATATGTGCATATTTGGCATGTCAGCAATCCCTACAAAGATTAGATAAAAGAGTTTTCCAGTTCTAGAAAACAGAAAAATACGGCAGTTTTTCATATTAATCGAACCCGTCACCGGTGCTCAATGGCATGAGGATATCCTGAAGGATCGAATCGAGCTGTTTGACATGCGCCTCCTGATGTGTGATCATGTCGTTGATGATCTGAAATGTGGAAGGGAAATTAGACTTTTTAAAGTATGAAAAAAGCAAACTTTGTGGCTAAACCTCAAAGGAGATTCTACCCACTGGCGGACGAGCCAAACCTCCAAAGGGAGGGGAATTTCATTAAAAGGGTTTCAGTCTATTTCACCTACACCCTAGGGAACAAAATCCACTTTTTTACGCCAAAGAGGGGGGAATTCCACTTTTCGCACCCCTTCTCGTCCGCTAGTGATTCTACACAGAGGAGGGCACTTTTCGGGGGTGGGGGGTAATCTGAGATTTCGAAATTCTAAGCCCCCCCCCCCCCCGCAAAACGCCAAAAAACCCGCCCCACCCCTGATTCTACATACAGGGTGGCTGTGAAGTAACGACGCGTTTTCCGGCCACCCATTTCTCAAAAAAAAATTGTGGTGAGATCAGTGTTTTTCAAGTCGAACTAGCGTAAAAACACCTGAAAAATTGAATCATGTGGTCAGATTTGACGTATTATAATGTTTTTGTACGCTTTTTGTGGAATTTCTGTCAAAAAGCTATATTTTTTTTACTTCTCGGGTCATGGACGGAGTTTTTCCCTAAAATAAAAGCGTTATAGGACTCTAAAAGTTTAAACACTTCTTAATAAAGATTTAAAAAAAAATCTCATCGCCAAATAACATTATTGGTATTATCTAATGGTGAAAATTAAGCCAGCTTCCACATGTCACTTTTTACATCAGAATCTTATTTCTGCATTTTTCACCAATTATTATGCTTTCATGACCCTTAATGGTGTCTTATGACACCAGATTTGTGTTATACGAGGTATGGAAGTATGATAATCCTGCTTAGGGCCTAAATCTTTGATTTTCGAAATTTTGGAATTTTATCGAATTTTGCATTTTTTCTTTATTTATCGAGACTTTTTAGTAGTGAAGTACTATGAATCCTAATCTTTCATAAATTCGTTTACACAAAACTCAACTTACCATTTGTTTATATCATTATGAATTCTGGTTGAAAACAATTGATACTTAATTGTTATTACCATGGTCAGTTTTCATGGAATTTCGGTCAGTTTTGTTGAAAAAACAACGGAATTTTCGTTAATTTTTGGAAAAAATTCTATTTTAGCAGTTCTACACTAAAATGAGCCTCATAATCTGAAATTTCAGGTATGAATACATATAACTGGCAAGTAGAAGTTGTTCATGCAACATTTTAATTTTGAGAAATGGGCGGCCGGAAAACGCGTCGTTACTTTACAGCCACCCTGAATATGATAACGTCTCTCATCCACAAATTTTTTTCAATGCGCTGTGCGCTGTGTCACTGGCTGATTGATTGAGTTTTCTGAGATAACTGAAGTGATGAATGTTCAACTAACAACCCGGGATTCGAACTAGGAACGTCGGCTTCTGAGACCGGCACCTTACCCACTAGCAGAGGTGGGCCGCAGGGGGGGGGGGTAGGGGGGGGTTTACCCCCCCCACTTTTCAGGGTCGGCGGGTAGCCTACCCCTCCCCCCTAGACAAAAATTTAGGTCGCCTACCCCCTCCCCCCCCCCTACTCGAAATTTTTGAGAAAATCGGCCTCAAAACCTCGATTTTGAGGCTCATTTTTCAAAATTTTCTGGCTGTAAGAATTTTTTTTCGAAGAAACACGTTTTCTGGGTTAATTTTCTTGGTTAAAACCTGAAAAAACCGGTATATGTGATGTTTATACCATATAATAGAAGATTTTTTAGCAAAAACAAGCAAAAAACAAGCGTTTTATGCGAAAAAAATTTTTTTCTACCCCCCCCCCTCTACCCGACCTTACCCCCCCGGCTACCCCCCCCCCCCACCCCCTGCAAAGTGCCAAAAAACCCGGCCCACCCCTGCCCACTAGACAAGACAAGCAACCAGAGACAAACTAAGGAACCAACCATAATGGTATACTTAGATCGATCAGCCTCTTTGACAGCTACCGTTGCCTGACGAGCGTTAGCACCCTTCGACCGTAAGTACAAGTCTGAAATTGATTCTAAACTTGAAATTGTACTATTTGCAAAAGGGGGGGGAACCTTATCACCACTAGCGGATGAGAAGGGGTGGGAAAAGGGGAAATCCCCCCTCTTCGGCGTTTCAAAAGGTACAATTTGTTCTCTAAGGTGTAGGTAAAATGAGCTGAAAATCGCCAATTCCCCCTTCTTTGGAGGATAAGCTCGTCCGCCAGTAATTATCACTGGCGGACGAGCGAATACTCAGGACTCAAGAGGGGGATTTCGTCAAAGAGGAGGAATTAACAGTTTTCAGGCCATTTTACCTACACCTTAGGGAACAAACTCTACATTTTAAAACCGCCAAAGAGGGGGAATTCCACTTTTCCCCACTCCTTCTCGTCCGCTAGTGGAAGGTAAAGAATAAAACTCACTCGCACCTTTTTCATCATCGATCGGCGTCACGAAATTGCAGGGGAACCAGGCCGTCTTTTCGCCGAGTGTGCCCTCCCACCAGCCGCCATCCGGCTGTTGTGTTATCGTGATCACGTCGTTCTTGCGGAAACATAACTGAAAATACAAATTGTAAGGAAAGAATATAATTAAAAAATATCTTCTTATGTTTCTCCTACCAGAAACTATACCCGAGGTCGACTGGCCAGCTATTCAGATAAGATATCGAGGGGTTATAATAACCGACGGGTTAACATCGCTTCATTCGTTCGTTCGTTAACCCCCGATAACCTATTGTGTGGCTTCAGCCGTAGACCAAATTTTCGAGACCGCAGAGCATATGTTGCAAGATAAAAATTGACACAGGTTTATAGGCAACACGCTTTGTAAGTATCCACTCGACATATTCAATAAAAAAACGGTAATCGCGACCCGTCGACCGGTCGACCCGTCGACCGAGATCGGTCGACCGGCCATTTGGAGGTTTTTAGGCTGCCTACATAGCTGGATAGGTTTAGAAGGCTAGGCATGAGCATCAAAATTAGGTTTCTGTGTAGGCTTAGGCTTAAGCTTAGGTTTTTGCGATAGGCTCGAGCGCTACGCGCCCGAGCCCATACAAAAACCTAAGCCTAAGCCTAAGCCTACACAGAAACCTAATTTTGATGCTCACACCTGCCAAACTGTTAGTACACAGAAACCTAATTTTGATGCTCACACCTGCCAAACTGTTAGTATAGTGCTCCAGAATAACTTTTGTAAACTTAAGTCGGTGATAGGAACTAAGCCGAAGCCGTACAAACAATATCAAAATTCTGGGTCGACGGGTCGACGGGTCGACGGGTCGACGGGTCGCGATAGCCGTAAAAAAATAGAAGATCGACAAACCTCATCATTATTCTTGCCGTTGAACGCGTGTTTGGCCCGCACCAGCACAGCTTTCGGAGCCGTCGTGGCTGCAGTTTCTCCTTCTTCTGGCATAATTGTTGGGTTTGTTCACTATTTTTTATAATTTTATTAATTTCTTATTTTTTTTGAATTTTACAGGAGAATCGAAAAAACATTCCGTTGAGCAAAAATCTCATTGAAAACCTTTTCCACACACAACTGACTGACTGACTGACTGACTGACTGACTGAGTGTCTGACTGACTGACTGACTGACTGACTGACTGACTTACACAATTACTGGCTGACTAACTGACTGTCTGACTAACTGACTGAAAAACTGACTGACGTAATAACTGACTGACGTACATACTGACTGACTGAAAGAAAGTTTAAAACCGAAAACTGAAAAATTTCTTACCAAGACTGAATGACTGACTACTGGTTTATGAATGAAGTCATTGAAAGAGGTCTACTGAACAATTACGTTACTGCACAAAATAAGAGTAATCAATAACGATACAGCAAAAAAGAAGTATCTGTCTTTTCTTACGCATTTAGTTACAAAGCTCCCGGTTGCGGTTGACGCGCCAATGGTACTAAAGTTGAAGTCACTTTTTTTTATCTATCGAAAGCTCTGAAACATGAACGTTAATCAACGATCTTTGTTTCATTGGTTGTCGTTACCCCAGAATTTTGGTAGAGTTCCGCCTCCCCTTTTGTAAAAATAAATTGAAAAGAAAAAACAAAAAGAAAAACCGATGGACTGACTGACTGACTAACTGACTGACTTTTTTTGACTAACTGACTGACTGACTCACTGACTGACTGACTGACTCACTGACTAGATGAATGACAGACTCACTGACTCACTGACTTACTGACTGACTCACTGGCTGAGTGACTGACTGACTCACTGACTGAGTGAGTGACTTCTTTCTGATAGACAGAGTGACCGAATATGAAGACGACTGATTAACTGACTGAATGATTAACTGACTGACTAACAGCCTGACCGAGTTATTCTACTTACTAAACTAAAGGCTAGCCGAGAGACTAACTGACTGACTGACTGACTGACTGACAGACTGCCTGACTGACCGACTGACTGACTGACTGACTGACTGACTGACTGACTGACTGACTGACTGACTGACTGACTGACTGACTGACTGACTGACTGACTGACTGACTGACTGAATGACTGACTGACTGACTCACTGACTGACTCACTGACTGACTGACTGACTAACTAACTGACTAACTGACTGACGTACTGACTGACCGAACGTACAGGGTGGCTCAAAAAAAAGCTTGCGCGTTTGAGCGATTATTGTGAAAGTTGTAGAAAAGCTGTAGGATTGCGGTTTAGCTCATTCGATTCGGCATGTTTTTTTCTAGAAATTGATGTCATATGATGAGTTTTAGAAGTTTGCAGCAACAGCGGCATATCTTTATTTAAAATGCGCGCCCAACGGATCATGCGCACGTGACCAAAGTGAGATCGTGTTTGAGTGCTCTGTATCGCACACTGCTTGCACGTTTGTCGATTTCAACAAATTAATTCAGTTTTTAATGATGAAAAAGCATTGTTTTTGTCTATCAGCTCCGCTAAAAAGTATCATTTGTAACCGAAAGAACGTTTTGATGGATTTCAGCCACCATGATTGCTTTCTGTAGTCTGTATCCACGAATGATCACTTGACAATAGTTTCGAGCTTTATTAAAATGTCACTATAATGTTTGATGTTGTTCTGTTTCACAAATGATGGTTGTATTTCTGGTTTTGTATGCACTTATTTTAGTTATTAACCATGTTTTATTGCACACTAAAAACCGAAATTTTGCAAAAAATTAAGATTTTTTTAAATTGACTTGTAAAATCAGAAAAAAAATTAAAGAAACTAAAGTTTTATATTATTTTGTAGGAAAAAACATACTCTTTCGATAGCGCCTTACCGCAATCTCACAGCTTGTCTACAACTTTTACAATAACCGCTCAAACGCGCAAGCTTTTTTTTGAGCCACCCTGTATGTTTAACCGACTAATTGAAAAACTTCTTACAGTGAATTAAGGGCTGACTACTGGTTCACGAATGAAGTCATTGAAAGAGGTCTACTGGACAATTACGTAAATAACTACACGAAATAAGAGTAACCAATAACAATACAGCAAAAAAGAACTCTCTGTCTTTTCTTACGCATTTAGTTACCAAGCCAAGCTCACTGGTTGCGGTTGACTCGCCAATGGTACTAAAGTTGAAGCCACTTTTATTATCTATCGAAAGCTCTGAAACATGAACGTTAATCAAAGATCTTTGTTTCATTGGTTGTCGTTACCCCGTAATTGGTCCAGAGTTCTGCCTCAGCTAATTGAAGTTCTATAAAAGCTAACCTTGTACTAGAAATGAAGCATGACAGAAAATCAAGTCACTGAGCAAATTTTACCAGTGGCTGTCGTTACCCCAGAATTTGGGCAGAATTTCGCCTCCGCTTTTGTAAAATTAACTCGAAGAAACTTATATTATTGATGAAACGTGAACAGTATGTAGTTAACTCTTCAACATGCTGGTATGGCTGTCGCTGGTTTTCACCGGGCGACAAATGAAAAAACCGACGGACTGACTGACTCACTAACTGACTGACTTCTTTTGACTCACTGACCAGATGACTGACAGACTCACTGACTCACTGACTTACTGACTGACTCACTGGCTGAGTGACTGACTGACTCACTGACTGAGTGAGTGAGTGACTTCTGATAGACAGAGTGACCGAATACGAAGACGACTGATTAACTGACTGAATGATTAACTGACTGACTAACAGCCTGACCGAGTTATTCTACTTACTAACCTAAAGGCTAGCCGAGAGACTGACTGACTGACTGACTGACTGACTGACTGACTGACTGACTGACTGACTGACTGACTGACTGACTGACTGACTGACTGACTGACTGACTGACTGACTGACTGACTGACTGACTGACTGACTGACTGACTGACTGTCTGACTGACTGACTGACTGACTGACTGACTGACTGACTGACTGACTGACTGACTGACTGACTGACTGACTGACTGACTGACTGACTGACTGACTAACTGACTGACTGACTGACTGACTGACTGACTGACTGTCTGACTGAATGATTGACTGACTGACTGACTGACTGACTGACCGACTGACTGACTGACTAACTTACTAACTGACTGACTGAATGACTGACTGACCGAACGTATGTTTAACCGACTAATTGAAAAACTTCTTGCAGTGAATTAAGGGCTGACTACTGGTTTATGAATGAAGTCATTGAAAGAGGTCTACTTGACATTCACGTTACTGCACAAAATAAGAGTAATCAATAACGATACAGCAAAAAGAAGTATCTGTCTTTTCTTACGCATTTAGTTACCAAGCTCCCCGGTTGCGGTTGACGCGCTAATGGTACTAAAGTTGAAGTTACTTTTATTATCTATCGAAAGCTCTGAAACATGAACGTTAATCAACGATCTCTGTTTCATTGGTTGTCGTTACCCCGTAATTGGAGCAGAGTTCTGCCTCAGCTAAGTGAAGTTCTATGAAAGCTAACCTTGTACTAGAAATGAAACATGACAGAAAATTTAGTGACTGAGTAAAATTTTACCAGTGGCTGTCGTTACCCCAGAAATTGGGCAAAGTTTTGCCCCCGCTTTCGTAAAATTAACTCGAACAAAACTCATATTCTTGATGAAACGTGAACAGTATGTAGTCAACTGTTCAACATGCTGGTATGGCTGTCACTGGTTTTCACCGGGCGACAAATAGAAAAACCGACGGACTGACTGATTGACTAACTGACTGACTAACTGCCTGACTTTTTTGACTAACTGACTGACTGACTGACTGACTGACTTACTGACTGAATGACTCACTGACTAGAGAATGACATACTCACTGACTCACTGTATTACTGACTGACTCACTGGCTGAGTGACTGACTTAGTGAGTGACTTCTTTCTGATAGACAGAGTGACCGAATATGAAGATGACTGATTAACTGACTGAATGATTAACTGACTGACCAAAAAGCCTGACCGAGTTACTTACTAGCCTAAAGGCTAGCCGAGAGAGTAACTGACTAACTGACTGACTGACTGACTGACTGACTGACTGACTGACTGACTGACTGACTGACTGACCAAAAAGCCTGACCGAGTTACTTACTAGCCTAAAGGCTAGCCGAGAGAGTAACTGACTAACTGACTGACTGACTGACTGACTGACTGACTGACTGACTGACTGACTGACTGACTGACTGACTGACTGACTGACTGACTGACTGACTGACTGACTGACTGACTGACTGACTGACTGACTGACTGACTGACTGACTGACTGACTGACTGACTGACTGACTGACTGACTGACTGACTGACTGACTGACTGACTGACTGACTGACTGACTGACTGACTGACTGACTGACTGACTGACTGACTGACTGACTGACTGACTGACTGACTGACTGACTGACTGACTGACTGACTGACTGACTGACTGACTGACTGACTGACTGACTGACTGACTGACTGACTGACTGACTGACTGACTGACTGACTGACTGACTGACTGACTGACTGACTGACTGACTGACTGACTGACTGACTGACTGACTGACTGACTGACTGACTGAATGACTGACTGACTGAATGACTGACTGACTGACTGACTGACTGACTGAATGATTGACTGACTGGCTGACTGACTGACTGACTGACTGACTGACTGACTGACTGACTGACCGACTGACTGACTGACTAACTGACTGACGTACTGACTGACCGAACGTATGTTTAACCGACTAATTGAAAAACTTCTTACAGTGAATTAAGGGCTGACTACTACTGGTTTATGAATGAAGTCATTGAAAGAGGTCTCCTGGAAATTTACGTTAGTGCACAAAATTAAAAGTAATCAATAACGATACAGCAAAAAGAAGTATCTGTCTTTTCTTACGCATTTAGTTACCAAGCTCCCCGGTTTCGGTTGACGCGCCAATGGCACTAAAGTTGAAGCCACTTTTATTATCTATTGAAAGCTCTGAAACATGAACGTTAATCAAAGATCTTTGTTTCATTGGTTGTCGTTACCCCGTAATTGGTCCAGAGTTCTGCCTCAGCTAATTGAAGTTCTATAAAAGCTAAGCTTGTACTAGAAATGAAGCATGACAGAAAATCAAGTCACTGAGCAAATTTTACCAGTGGCTGTCGTTACCCCAGAATTTGGGCAGAGTTTCGCCTCCGCTTTTGTAAAATTAACTCGAAGAAAACTTATATTATTGATGAAACGTGAACAGTATGTAGTCAACTCTTCAACATGCTGGTATGGCTGTCGCTGGTTTTCACCGGGCGACAAATAGAAAAACCGACGGACTGACTGACTCACTAACTGACTGACTTCTTTTGACTCACTGACCAGATGACTGACAGACTCACTGACTTACTGACTGACTCACTGGCTGAGTGACTGACTGACTCACTGACTGAGTGAGTGAGTGACTTCTGATAGACAGAGTGACCGAATACGAAGACGACTGATTAACTGACTGAATGATTAACTGACTGACTAACAGCCTGACCGAGTTATTCTACTTACTAACCTAAAGGCTAGCCGAGAGACTGACTGACTGACTGACTGACTGACTGACTGACTGACTGACTGACTGACTGACTGACTGACTGACTGACTGACTGACTGACTGACTGAATGATTGACTGACTGACTGACTGACTGACTGACTGACTGACCGACTGACTGACTGACTAACTTACTAACTGACTGACTGAATGACTGACTGACCGAACGTATGTTTAACCGACTAATTGAAAAAGCTTCTTACAGTGAATTAAGGGCTGACTACTGGTTTATAGTCGTTCTTGAAATACTTGTCTACTCCAGCATGCCAAAATTCTCTCTGTGATGTTTCAAATTTAAGGTCAAACACGACGAACAGGCAGCGCGCGAAATTCAAAAATAAAATAAGGAATTCGGAGAATTCGAAATGTCATCAACAATTTTATTTTTTATATTTATTTTGTTGGCTTAGCAGTCTAATCCACTGCATTATTTTTTAGCGCGAAAATATGCTATGACAAGCAAGAAACGTTCCGGTTATTCTTCATAGCACCACCGTATAATATTTTTGAATTCGCGCGCTTTCTGTTCGTCGTGTTTGACTTTCAAGTTGAAACATCACAGAGTTTTGTCCCTGCAAGGCGTTGGACAAGAATAAGAAGAACGACTATATGAATGAAGTCATTGAAAGAGGTCTACTGAACAATTACGTTACTGCACATAATAAGAGTAATCAATAACGATACAGCAAAAAAGAAGTATCTGTCTTTTCTTACGCATTTAGTTACCAAGCTCCCGGTTGCGGTTGACGCGCCAATGGTACTAAAGTTGAAGCCACTTTTATTATCTATCGGAAGCTCTGAAACATGAACGTTAATCAACGATCTCTGTTTCATTGGTTGTCGTTACCCCGTAATTAGACCAGAGTTCAGCCTCAGTTAATTGAAGTTCTATAAAAGCTAACCTTGTACTAGAAATCAAACATGACAGAAATTTTAGTGACTGAGCAAAATTTTACCAGTGGCTGTCGTTACCCCAGAATTTAGGCAGAGTTTCGCCTCCGCGTTTGTAAAATTAACTCGAACAAAACTTATATTATTGATGAAACGTGAACAGTATGTAGTCAACTCTTCAACATGCTGGTATGGCTGTCGCTGGTTTTCACCGGGCGACAAATAGAAAAACCGACAGACTGACTGACTGACTAACTGAGTGCCTTTTTTTGACTAACTGACTGACTGACTCACTGACTGACTCAAACTGACTAACTGACTGACGTACTGACTAACCGAACGTATGTTTAACCGACTAATTGAAAAAACTTCTTACAGTGAAATAAGGGCTGACTACTGGTTTAAGAATGAAGTCATTGAAAGAGGTCTACTGAACAATTACGTTATTGCACAAAATAAGAGTAATCAATAACGATACAGCAAAAAAGAAGTATCTGTCTTTTCTTACGCATTTAGTTACCAAGCTCCCCGGTTGCGGTTGACGCGCCAGTGGTACTAAAGTTGAAGTTACTTTTATTATCTATCGAAAGCTCTGAAACATGAACGTTTATCAACGATCTCTATTTCATTGGTTGTCGTTACCCCGTAATTGGACCAGAGTTCTGTCTCAGCTAATTGAAGTTCTATGAAAGCTAAATTTGTACTACAAATGAAACATGACAGAAAATCTAGTGACTGAGCAAAATTTTACCAGTGGCTGTCGTTACCCCGGAATTTTAGCAGAGTTTCGCCTTCGCTTTTGTAAAACTAGCTCGAACAAAACTTATATTCTTGAAGAAACGTGAACAGTATGTAGTCAACTCTTCAACATGCTGGTTTGGCTGTCGCTGGTTTTCACCGAGCGACAAATAGAAAAACCGACGAACTGACTGATTGACTAACTGACTGACTAATTGACTGACTTTTTTGACTAACTGACTGACTGACTGACTGACTGACTGACTGACTGACTGACTGACTGACTGACTGACTGACTGACTGACTGACTGATTCACTGACTAGATGACTGACAGACTCACTGACTCACTGACTTACTGACTGACTCACTGGCTAAGTGACTGACTGAGTGAGTGACTTCTTTCTGATAGACAGAGTGACCGAATATGTAGATGACTGATTAACTGACTGAACGATTATCTGACTGACTAACAGCCTGACCGAGTTACTTACTAACCTAAAGGCTAGCCGAGAGACTAACTGACTGACTGACTAACTGACTGTCTGACTAATTGACTGAAAAACTGACTGACTGACTAACTGACTGACGTACTGACTGACTGAACGTATGTTTAACCGACTAAATGAGAATCTTCTTACAGTGAATTAAGGGCTGAGTGTTGGTTTAAGATTGAAGTCATTGAAAGAGCGCTAATGGACATTCAAGTTACTGCAAAAAATAAGAGTAATCAGTAATGATACAGCAAAAAAGAAGTATCTGTCTTCTCTAACGCATTTAGTTCCAAGCTCCCTTGTTGCGGTTGACGCGCCAATGGTACTAAAGTGTAAGTTCCGCAAAATTCCAAACCCCAAAAATTTTCTTAGAATTTTTTATAAACGCCAAATTTTCTGCCACCAAAAATAGATTCCATAGGAAGTTTTACTGTCCGTTAACCCCCT
>OZ038447.1:27199131-27224131 GCA_964036265.1 Daptonema setosum | reverse complement strand
GGCCAATTTTCCTCAACCCAGTCAGTCAGTCAGATCAAAGATTGCTTTACTAATGGTCTAAAACCTCTTAACCACGGAAGAACAATGGTTGCCCTTGAAACAATAGTATGCCCAAAGTACGTTGCTAACGTCGTTTTGAAACTATCAGCAACAGGTAATGTAAAAACCCGGATAATGAAGGAACTCTATTAAAACTGAGAAATATAGAAAACTAAGTTCCTCGTGGTATTCGAACTTGCGTGATTAACGGTCAGTCAGTCGATCAGTCAGTCAGTCAGTTACATACAGGGTGGCCCAAAAGTTTATGTACACTTTTTGACCGTCTTTTTCGCGTGTGTAAAATCATAATATCACAATGGGACAATAATGGTCAGATTGGAAATTACCTGAACTTTCCAAAAATGCTCTCCGTTTTGTTCTCAGATAAAAATTTCACGAGTTATACACACAAACGTAAAAAACACGTTTTTTATACTTTTTACGCTTGTTTTCTTCTCATTCGCAATTTAAATCATGTGTTATTCATATTTACTGTGATATTCAAGTGTATGTGCTACAAATAAAGTAGAAAAAATTGCTAACTAGTAACTCACGCTACTTCAGATCACCCAGTTTAGGCAAGACCGTCAAAACATGAAACATCAGCGTCAAATGCGATAGTAGCCTCATTCAGGTGCACGTGCACTGCAATCGGCTTGCATCAGGGCTATTTTCAATGAAACGATTATAACTACCGATAAAGGAGATTCGAATGTGATAAATAAATAAATGCATAGCATAACTTTCAATGTTTTCATCGAAAATAGCCCGGATGCAAGCCGATTGTGGTCAATGCCCGTGCACTTGAACAATGCTGGTAGCGCATAACGATAATTTTCATGTTTTGACGGTCTTGCCTGTTCTAGGTAATCTGAAGTAGCGTGAATCACTAGTTAGCAGTTTTTTCTACTTTATTTGTAGCACTTACACTTGATTATCACAGTAAATATGAATAACACATGATTTATATTGTGAGTGAGGGGGAAAACAAGCCTAAAAAGTATTAAAAACATGTTTTTTTACGTTTGTGTGTATAACTTGTGAAATTTTTATCTGAGAACAAAACGGAGAGCATTTTTGGAAAGTTCAGGTAATTTCCAATCTGGCCATTATTGTCCCGTTGTAATATTATGATTTTACACACGCGAAAAAGACGGCCGAAAAGTGTACATAAACTTTTGGGCCACCCTGTATTTAATAAGTTATTAGTTAATAAGTTACGTTGTGAGTCAGTGAGTCAGTGAGTCAGTGAGTCAGTGAGTCGGTCAGTCTGTCTGTCGGTCTGTCCGTTTGTCAATCAGTCAACCAGTCAGTCAACTGACCAGCATTTTTCGTCAGTCAGTTAGTTAGTCAGTCAGTTAGTCAGTAAACCAGTCAGTAAATCAGTCAGTGAGTAAGTCAGTCGCCAGTAAGTCAGTCAGTCAATTAGTCAGTCCGTAAGTAAGTCAGTCATAATATCAGAGTCAGTCAGTCAGTAAGTGTCAGTCATAATTTCAGGTTGCTGTACTAATGGTCTAAAACCTCTAAACTACTGAAGAAATATGGATGCCTTTTGACAAAATGGTTTGTCCAAAGAACGTTGTCAAGGTATTTTTGGAAGTATCAGCACTTTATTCCAACTGAGAGACAAAAAAAATCAAGTTCCTGGTGGGCTTTGAACTCAAGACCAACATTTCAGATATCATTTTAGGTGTGGATCTGGATATGTATATTATCTTGTTAGCAAACATTTTTAACCAACCAGTCAGTCAGTCAGTTAGTCAGTCATCTTTCCAGATACCTATTCAAATAATCAAATATTTTTATAACAATGATATGCCCAAAGTACGTTGTTTTTTTTGAGAGTATCAGCACTTTATTCCAACTGATAGACTAAAAAATGTCAAGTTCCTAATGGGCTTCAAATTCACGACCTCCATTTCAGATTTCATTTCATTATATCTGTGAAGATATTATCTTGTTATCAAAAATTTCAACCAGCCAGTCAGTCACTCAGTCAGTCAGTCAGTCAGTCAGTCAGTCAGTCAGTCAGTCAGTCAGTCAGTCAGTCAGTCAGTCAGTCAGTCAGTCAGTCAGTCAGTCAGTCAGTCAGTCAGTCAGTCAGTCAGTCAGTCAGTCAGTCAGTCAGTCAGTCAGTCAGTCAGTCAGTCAGCCACAGTCAGTCAGTCAGTCAGCCACAGTTAGTCAGTCAGTCAGTCAGCCACAGTTAGACAGTCAGTCAGTCAGTCATAATACATTTGAAACAATGGTAGGCCCAAAAAACGTGGTCAGTTTCGTTCGTAAAGTATCAGCAACTAGTCACGTTACGCTAATAAAGATCGTATTCTATTCAAGGAACGTTTAAATAGAAAATGATTCATTCTTCTGTATTCTCCATGTCAATGCATATAACGAAAACGGTCAACTGTTTACTACAGTGCAGGTTTTTTAGTTTTTGCGATTTTCAGTCAGTCAGCCGTACATAAGACAGTCGCTCAGTCAGTCAGTCAGTCAGTCAGTCGCTCAGTCAGTCAGTCAGTCAGTCAGTCAGTCAGTCAGTCAGTGAGTCAGTCAGTCAGTCAGTCAATCAGTTGGTCAGTTTGTCTATATGACCAAACACTTTTGGACGCGAATTGTAAAACAATCACCGAGGAAAATGGCGCGCTTTTGAATTCATTCTCCTTATAGATTGTTAATGCTATACAGCCATAGAAAAATCAGTCAGTCAGTCAGTCAGTCAATTAGAAAATCCAAATGCGTATATGTTTACTTCACTTAACCGATTGCCTGGGCTACCACTTTGGTGGTTAAGGAACTAACGTGATTCAATAAGGAAACCAGGGCTCAGTTCCTAAGTATAATTACCGAGCGGTAAAAGTTAAGGTAAAGGTAAAATTTACCCATTAAAATACAAGTAAATTATACCGGGTAATTTTTTGAGGTAAACTTTTTTGAAGGGAGGTAATTTAGTGGTAAACTTTAAGGTTATGTTTCACGTTTTTGTGCCGCAAAATTTTCCGTTCAATCAGTCATTGAATCATAGAAACACAGTCCATTTATTGCCCTTAATGTACGCCAGCCGGATATGCTGATAAATCAGTTCGTTACTGCATGACGTGAAAACGGAAACTAATAGTGTTCATGATACATATAGGTAATCAGTCAGTCAGTCAGTCAGTCAGTCAGTCAGTCAGTCATTCAGTCAATTACGAAACACAAATGCGTCTATACTTACTACACTTAACCGATTAACTGGGCTACCACTTTGTTGGTTGAAGTGACGTGATTCAATTAGGAAACCAGGTCAGCAAGTCAGTTATTATTGTAGTCAGTCAGTCAGTCAGTCAGTCAGTCAGTCAGTCAGTTAGTCAGTCAGTCAGTCAGTCAGTCATTCAGTCAGTCACAAAACTTGCGTTAATCTGTTGTCTTGTTAGGGATGACGAACATGGAACTTAGTTTATTGTATACGTGCCTAATAGGACCATAGAAATATTTTTCGATTCTGGATGCTTGACTAAGCCTAAATGCATCTCAAATTATTCTAATCGATTGAAACGGCTATACCTTTTGATGTGCCCTGTAATTTTTTTAGCTATTCCGCTTAAATTGAATGTTCGCGTACCACTGGCGCCACTACAATTTCTCCAAATTGAAGGGAATTTCACCAAAGAGGGGGGAATTTGCAGTTTTCAGACCATTTTACCTACACCTTAGGAACAAATCCTACGTTTAGAACACGCCAAAGAGGGGGAATTCCACTTTTCTCACCCCTTCTCGGCCGGTAGTTCTCCAAGCTGTTTGCAAGTATAGCTTGGTCGCAAAATTCCAAAACCCAGAAATTTTCCTAGAATTTTTACTACACGCCAAAATTTTCTGTCATGGAAATTAAATTTCATATGAAGTTTTACTGTCCGTTAACCCCCGATTACCTATCGTGAGGCTGGCTTGTCCTCGCTCCCGCTCGAACAAGCCAGCCTCACGAAAGGTAATCGGGGGTTAACGGACGGTAAAACTTTATATGGAATTTATTTTTAAGGACAGAATATTTTGGCGTTAGAAAAAATTATGGGAAAATATTTGTGGTTTGGAGTTTCGCTTCTGCGACAGAGTTATGGAGCTCACAGACAGAACAGGTAACAAAAAGATAACTTGTTTTGATCAACCTTCATTCATTATGATTTCAGCTTCAGGTTGTTTTTTTTTAATCCTTTTCATATGCTGTTGAGTCAGCGTCTTATCATTTTAGTCAACTAACTTATTATGAAAGTGAAGCATCAACCCAATTTAGCCTAGTTAAGCATAGTCGGCGTTACGTTGAGCTTAGTCTACCAATCAATTATGTAAGAACACTATACAATCCAGGATAGCACAATGGATAACACAAAAGTTCAGACACAAAGGCTTTGAATATATCAAATTCAATCTATCAATCAAACAGTCTTCCTATAGTCAGGTGAACAAAAAGAATATTAAAGCTAAGATCAGACTTATTGTTCCCTCTCCTTCTTTGTCATCTGAAGATAATTTTTGTCCTTGATTGCGTGACTCACGCAACCGAATTACTCTTATAATTAATAATTATGTTCATACAATACGTGTAATAAATATTTGTTTATAAAATGTTTGAAAAGTTGGAGCGCATTTGAGTTTCAGTTTTGATTGTTATAGTCAGGTGAGTACAAATAGTACACAAGTTAAAACCAGACTTGTTGCCCCTTTTTATTCTTTATCATCTGAAAATCCTGTTGTCTTCAATTGCGTGACTCACGCAACCGAATTACTGTTTAATGTGAATACATAGTGCCCGAAAAAATGGAGTGCTTTTGAAATTCGGCTCCTAATAATTGTGATTGTCATGTTTCAATTATCAGTAAAGCCTGTATGTTGTTTCTGCAAGCAAAAATAGTCCTCAAAACGTCTGATAATGAAACATCACTAGCCTAAACTTAACTCGGTTGAAACCATAGTTTAACCATGTACAGCATGGGGTGATGATGATTGATGTACGTGTTAACACCGATTGTCTGATGTTTCATTATCAGACGTTTGCTTGCTGAAACAACATACGGGCTTTGCTGTTTAATGTGAATATAAAAGGCCGGAAAAAATGGAGCACATTTGAATTTCGGGTCCTAATAATATGCAGGCGATTGTCATGTTTTTAAATGATCAGTGCCTTTTTGGCAACGCAAAAGAAGGGGAATTCCACTTTTCCCTCCCCTTCTCGTAAGCCAGTGCCTCTAGCAGACTGTATTATGGGTTTCGGTGTCTGCTTCGAAGCGTGGAATGTTAGGTTCCTATTAAGAGTATAAGCAGTATTATCTTAATCGAACCATATTAAGGGAACGGCCTGGCGGCCGTCTCTTGATGGAAAGTGATGTATGTACCTAAATTATCTGTACGTCTCTTTGGGCATTGGTACATTTCCTCTGTTTTCCATGGGGCTGGAAAACCCAGTTCACTTTTTGACGAACTAACTATCATTGAACTGCACACCGGGTTGCAGAATTCTAAACCCCAAAAAATTTTCCTAGATTTTTTTCTGAACGCCAAACTTTTCTGCCACCAGAAAAATATTCCATATCAAGTTTTACTGTCCGTTAACCCCCGATTACCTATCGTTAGGCTGGTGCTCGGACAGCGCGTTAGGCCCGCGCAGCCGTGGTATTTCAGTGGTTACCCACCTTTGTAAGTGCAAATAAACTTTCGTGTTTGGGAAAAATTCTAGGAAAATTTTTGGGTTTTGGAAATATGCCACCGGGTTAAACTATCACATCTGTTTTTTTAACATCAAATGGGGCACCGTTATCGCACTGGAAACACCGATTCACTTTTTCGACCAGCTGTTTCTGAACAGAGATTACCACTGGCGGTCGAGCTAACCCTTCAAAAGGAGGGGAAATTCCTCAAAGAGGGAGGAATCGGCATTTTCAAATCATTTAATTACACCTTGGGAAAAAATTATATTTTATGAAACTGCCAAAGAGGGGGAAATTCCACTTTTCCCACCCGTTCATGAAACTTGTTGACCAACCTTTGACCGTAAGATTTTCTGTCCCCATATTAGAGAAAAAAAATAGTTGAGCAATAATGTGTAATAAGAATTACATTGGAATAAACATTGTTAACGGTAGACTTCATTAACAGGCAGTAAAGTTGTTTATTTGAATTATAAATCTCAGTGTTGACAATTAAAACCCCCGAGCCTCATGCACACACACAGTATTTTTTTTATGTTTTCCGTATGTTTGATACGTGTTGTATAGGCCGCGTAATTGGTTATAAGAAAAACGAAAACCGGATTACGACCGACGGATTTCCTGTGAATACGATTTTTGCCACGCAAGAATTTTATTATTTTTATTCCCTGCCTGTTGAATCATTTTTTCATTTTTTTAAAGTTTTGGGTTGAAATACATAATTTTTTGGTTCTGAAAATTAAATTGGGTCTTATTTTTCTATTAAATAATATAACTTTAGAGTTTGCAATAAATTTAGCACACCCGACGTCCAAAACTGTCGGATTAAAATTTTGTCCTGAATCTGAGACAAATTTTTCAGTCGTAAGACTATACCCCGGCGTGACACTATACACAGGCATGTACACATCATGACTGGGAAAAGTCTTATTCTTGTGTTATAATGAAATACGGAGGCTATAAGTATGTTTCTACGTCCTACGTATGTATGCATGTATGACAGTTATTGTACATACAGTCGGTGCAGCGGGTTATGTCTTGTAAAACTGTTGCCATTCACATCCTAAAATCGCGTTTTTTTCTGATTATAACGCGATTATGGTGATGAAAATTGGTGGGGATATGGAATAGAATCTGGCGCATCTTTTCAGTTCGACAGATAGTTGAAAAAATTATTCCACAGGCAGAAAAATGACGAGAACGTACACGGACCATGAATTGTAGTAAAGGTGATGTTTCATGAGTATGAACGACTATTTGATATATTCTTGCTCACTGAAAAGGTGCGCCAGACCCTATTCCATAGGCCTACCAATTTTTATCATCATATTCCCATTATAATAAGAGAAAAACGCAATTTTAGGATGTGAATAGCAACAGTTTTGCAAGACATAACCCGCTGCACCGACTGTATAAACTGACATATAGCTTGGTCAGGGTTTCTTGTTATCAAACGTTTATTTTGCGGGTCGGTTACACACGTATTGCAACGAATTGATCGCAGTTTGTGTCTGTTGTCTAAATATTATGTGAAAAAGTATTTTTTTCTCGAAATTTAGAAAGCGCGCCAAAAACAGATTTGAATTCAAACTGCGCGCCAAAAGGTTTTTGGCCAACAAGAAACCTGGCATACATGCATTTTTATCTACTTTTATAGGCCACCCATAGTTTCTTGTTACTCGTTAAATTTACCGTTTTGGCGCGTGGTTCAAAAACTGGCGTATTCAGAAACTTCATATGGAGTTTGAAACTGAATATGGTGTTTTTGAAATCTTGAGTTACGTACGTGTAGTTTTTATCCTGATCCAGATTTTTTTAATTAACTTAATAAAAAAAGTCTATACAATCATACAATTTGAAACAGTAGGATAGGAGGTAAGGAACATTGGGTTTCGACGGAATTAAAGGACTTGACCCAATGTTCAGATGGCAGGTTTAATGGCATGTGTAATTAACTGTTAAATTTTACCCATTGAAACTTAAAATCGCAAATAAATTAATTTGACGTAAAAGTTCGTGGTTACGACAGCCACTTTTTCACGCAAAGAATATATCACGAACACCAAAAGTTATTTAGGTTATATATAACATATTTTCAAAGTTATTGATGAAAATCACTCATCACATTTAACTGGGACCACCCTGTATGAATACCGGGTGGCATATTAAAAACTGTTTTTTTTTCTTTGAAAGTTTTAGAAAAGTAGGTCATCTTGTCTTCAAAATGAGCTGGTCTATATATTACAGTTTGTCCCGGGTTTCTTGTTTCTGAAACTCGTTATAATTGGGGTCGGGTAAATTGGCAAAAAGGAAAATTGGCAAAAAGGAAAATTGGCCAAAAGGAAAACTGGCCAAAAGGAAAATTGGCCAAACTTTTTGGCTAATTTTCCTTTTGGCCAATTTACCCTTTGGCCAGTTTTCCTTTTGGCCAGTTTTCCTTTTGGCCGATTTTCCTTTTGGCCAATTTTCCTTTTGGCAAATTCTCCTTTTGGCCAGTTTTCCTTTTGGCCAATTTTCCTTTTGGCCAATTTTCCTTTTGGCCAATTTTCCTTTTGGCCAATTTTCCTTTTGGCCAATTTTCCTTTTGGCTAATTTTCCTTCTTTTGGCCAATTTTCCTTTTGGCCAATTTTCCTTTTGGCCAATTTTCCTTTTTTGGCCAATTTTCCTTTTGGCCAATTTTCCTTATTTTGGCCAATTTTCCTTTTGGCCAATTTTCCTTTTGGTCAATTTTCCCTTTTTTGGCCAATTTTCCTTTTGGCCAGTTTTCCTTTTCGCCAATTTTCCTTTTGGCCAATTTACCCGCCCCCGAGTGAGTGAGTGAGTGAGTGAGTGAGTGGGTGAGTGAGTGAGTGAGTGAGTGAGTGAGTGAGTGGGTGAGTGAGTGAGTGAGTGAGTAATTGACTGAGTGAGAGAAGAATTGAGTGAGGAAGTGAGTTAGTGACAGAGTGAATGAGTGAGTGAGTGAGTGAGTGATTGATTGATTGATTGATTGATTGATTGATTGATTGAGTGAGTGAGTGAGTGATTGATTGATTGAGTGAGTGAGTGAGTTAGTGAGTGAGTGAGTGAATGATTGGGTGAGTGAGTGAGTGAATGGGTGAGTGAGTGAGCCAATTTTCTTTTTGGCCAATTTTCCCTTTGGCCAATTTTTCTTTTGGTCAATTTTCCTTTTGGCCAATTTTCCTCTTTTTGGCCAATTTTCCTTTTGGCCAATTTTCCTTTTGGCCAATTTTCCTTTTGGCCAGTTTTCCTTTTGGCCAGTTTTCCTTTTGGCCAATTTTCCTTTTGGCTAGTTTTACTTATGGCCAGTTTACCTTTTTGGCCAATTTTCCTTTTGGCCAATTTTCCTTTTGGCCAATTTTCCTCTTTTGGCCAATTTTCCTTTTGGCCAGTTTTCCTTCTGGCCAGTTTTCCTTTTGGCCAATTTTCCTTTTGGCTAGTTTTACTTATGGCCAGTTTTCCTTTTTGACCAATTTTCCTTTTGGCCAATTTTCCTTTTGGTCAGTTTTCCTTTTGGCCAATTTTCCTTTGGCCAGTTTTCCTTTTGGCCAATTTTCCTTTTGGTCAATTTTCCTTTGGCCAGTTTTCCTTTTGGCCAATTTTCCTTTTAACCAATTTTCCTCAACCCTTATAATTTGTTAACGTCGTTTGTCAAATTTTTTTTGTCCGTGATATGAACTTTTCTACTGTAACAGTCATATTTGATGAGGAATATAAAGAAATTGTATGGCTTTTTCAAAGATAAAACAAAAATTAAATGAATTAAATGTGATTCTGTTAGTAAAAGTCTCCTATATTTTGTAAAATTGTGTAACTTATAAAAGAGAAAAAAAATTCTAAACGGGGTTTCAGCTACGTCTCCGACCTCGTTATTATGGCTGGTTCATTGTTACTGCGTCAGGCCTTAAAAGTCCCTGCGCACATGTGAAACATTATGAGCAGTTTTATAGTTGCTTTTTACTCATCAAATTCAAAACTCAACCCACTCAGTTCACAGAATTAATTTCACCAATGCATCTCAAAGTTTTCTAAACAGAAAAATAGCTCATTGCCGCTAACAAAGTTGTTGCAACACATCTGCCAAAGTTTTCAATAATGTTTCACATGTGCGCAGCAACGTTTGGTAACGTGGGTGTTTGATGTAAAACTCATTGTTCACGAAATTGATTAATTTAATTTTTCGTTTAAATGTTTATCCATTCATCCATTAATTAGTTTGTCTCATTTATTAACAATAGCTATTTTGTACCATAGCGAATGGCTTTCAAAGTGAGTGCGTGACTACTGCAGCATACCGTGTTCTGAATATCGTGTTCAAGCCATAAGTTCAAGCCATATTTGAACATTTAGTTATTTATTTCATGTTGAACATTTATTTGTGATCAACAACACATAGAAAGTGGGTTCGTGACTGGAATACAGTATTCTGATATACAGTAAATAATGTACATGTTGAATGTTTAATCTATCTATATATTTGTTTTTCATATAATTGATTCCCTATTTATTCTATTATTTTGTTATCCAAATTATTTTTCTTCATATAATACTTTGTTTTATTTTATTTGGTTATAATTATTTATTTATTTATTTATTTTGCTTATTAACAGCGCACCGGCACCATGAAAATCTTTTATTTCAGATTTCAGTGTTCGTGACTGGAATACCGTATTCCCCTATTCAGTAAATAACGTATAAGTTGAATGTTTAATCTATACATATTAACAGAATGGACTAACTAATTATTCTAATACTTGTTTATCAAAATAATTTTTCTTTATATAATTTTTATATATTGTTTATTAACAGTGCACCGGCACCATGAAAATCTTTTATTTCAGATATCAATGTTCGTGACTGGAATACCGTATTCCGATATACAGTAAATAATGTATATGTTGAATGTTTAATGCACTTTCTATTAGTATGCGGTCTCCGGGTACGTTTCTAGTTTTATCTGGAAAATCCTGAATTTCCTTTGGAACGATCTCTCCTAAGCAACATTCACTGCGGTTACCGTAGTTGTAAGTTGTAACACCCCGGATCCCGAATAGCGTCACTGTATCCACTGTAACTGTTTCTTGTAACTAAATTTATTTTTAGGAACCTTTACCATAGTGTTATAAGTTGTGCACTCTGTTAGAATGTTTTCCAATTACTTAGTTTTGCAGATTTTTTTTTATTCAGCCCAACAGTAGAGTACAATACAAATCGAGCTATCTGTGTAAGAAAAAACTCTGAATGGGACTGTGTTGTGTTGCGATGTAGGCATAGGTTTAGGTTCAGGTTTAGGGTTAGGCTTAGGCTCATGTTCAGGATTAGGCTCACGTTTAGGCTTACGGCTTGGCTACAGTATACGTATTAGTAAACGAATTATTGTCCTACCAAGAAACTGAAAAATTTCCTGGTAAGATTCGAACCCACGACCTTCTGTTCAGTACACAGACGTGCTAACCGCTATGTTCTGAAACACAATATATTGTTTTCAACATTCGGTCATAAAAGCAATTTCTTTTAGATGAAACGAGATTCGAGATAAATAAACAATTAGTATCTTAGAATACAACACTGTTTAGATCATTTCCGAATTTCATTCAGTAGAAGCGGATAATAAAGCCCGTATGTTATTTCTGCAAGCAAACGTACTGCCCAAACATCTGATAATGAAACATCAGTAGCTTCAACTCAACTCGGTTGACACCATAGTTTAACACCAGAGCATGGGGTGATGATGATTGATGTACGTGTTAGAACTGATTGTCTGATGTTTCATTATCAGAAGTTTTGGGCACGATTTTTGTTTGCAGAAACAACATACGAGCTTTAGTAGGCGTTGTTTGTCCTATTTTCTTTTATAGTAATCACAACAGATTAGGAGACAATTGAGACTTGAAGCTATACCTCTGGAGAAACCGAGATTAATAGACACTTATATTATTAGAATATCACATCGGCTTTCTATTCATTAGCGGATTTTAGTAGGCGTTGTTTGTCCTGTTCTAACTATAGTAATCATTATTGATTAACAGATTTATCTAGGCGAATCGATTCTTGCTCACGCACGTAACTTTAGAACATCAGTGTTACATAGTGCATCTTATGCAAAATGCCAAACCCCGATAATTTTCCTAGCATTTCTGCTAAACGCCAATTAATTTTACGGTCAACAAAAATGTATTCCTTATGAAGTTTTACTGTTTGTTAACCCCCGATTACCTACTGTGAGGCTGGCAAGCGCGTATAGGTGCGTGCAATTTGTCTACGAATCGGATTGAACTGCAAGAAATCATTTCAGGAAAAACACCGCCCTGTTGGGAAAATGGAATTTTCAAGAAATTGTTGCGTAACTTCGGATTGCATTGACAATTTCGAGATAAAAAACATGTGATAAATTTCGAAAATCGGTTAAGATGACGCACACCGTAAAATAATTCCTATATTTTTCACTGGGTTATTATAACCTTCAAAGTTTTGTGGTTTTTTGGCTTACCCAGTACTACGTATGTACATAGTTTTCAATTCGCGATTACATAATATACTGTACTTCTTTTTTAGTCACCCTGTATATACTGTACTTCTTTTTTAGTTGCCCTGTATATACTGTACTTTTTTTAGTCGCCCTGTATATACTGTACTTCTTTTTAGTCACTCTGTATATACTGTACTTCTTTTTTAGTCACCCTGTATATACTGTACTTCTTTTTTAGTCACCCTGTATATACTGTACTTCTTTTTTAGTCACCCTGTATATACTGTACTTCTTTTTTAGTCGCCCTGTATATACTGTACTTCTTTTTTAGTCACCCTGTATATACTGTACTTCTTTTTTAGTCACCCTGTATATACTGTACTTCTTTTTAGTCACCCTGTATATACTGTACTTCTTTTTTTAGTCACCCTGTATATACTGTACTTTTTTTTAGTCACCCTGTATCTACTGTACTTCTTTTTTAGTCGCCCTGTATATACTGTACTTCTTTTTTAGTCACTCTGTATATACTGTAGTTCTTTTTTAGTCACCCTGTATATACTGTACTTTTTGTTTAGTCACCCTGTATATACTGTTCTTCTTTTTTAGTCACCCTGTATATACTGTACTTCTTTTTTAGTCACCCTGTATATACTGTACTTCTTTTTTAGTCACCCTGTATATACTGTACCCATTACACTGGCGGACGAGATGAACCTCCAAATGGAGGGGAATTTTCCTGAAAAGGGGGGAATTGGCGAAATTTGGGCATTTTACCTACACCTTAAGAAACAAACTATGCTTTTTGAAACCGCCAAAGTGGTGGCAAATCCACTTTTCTCTCCTCTTCTCTTCCGCAAGTGGACTATTATATTATTAATTTCCTAGATATATTCTGTTATTATTCGACCGGTATATTATTAATTTTCCAGATTTTCTATTTATAAAGACGCTTTCGAGATTCTAGTGAGAATCACACGCGCTATTTTGCTCAGACCATGAAACATCGACTTCACTTTTGTTCTAAACACTTGGCTAACGTGCATAATGCACGTAATGAACTAGCTTGTGGCCCAACATCTACGTTCGGCGTAAAAGGTGTCTTTACGGGCTATGATGTTTTTTATTAATTGGAATTGGTATATTGTCTTTATATGCTCATGTTTACATAATTTTTAAAACAAAAATAGCCTTTATTTCATCGAAAAAGTTTTCAACCTAATGGTTCACGGTCTGACTATTTTTGTCTGTCAAATTTCACTGGATTCCCGAAAGGGTCTTTATCCTATATTCTGATTAGTGTAATGTATTTTTAATATGTGCAATGTTTGTCGTGTATGATTATAGGATTCGAAAATGAATAGCAATCTAGATTTTGGATCTAAAAATAACCTCGATAGCAAGATATTTTTACCAACCAGAACATTATAACAGCAACTGAACTGAACATGATGATTGCTTGTTATAGTATAGCGCCGTTCGGCTAAGTTGAGTTTGCTGCTGTATAGCGTGCAACATCTCATGTACATATTTGATGCAGCTAATGTTTCACTTTTGAAACATGTAGTAGACGCATACTTCCAAACCACAGAATTTTCCCAAGCAGGAAATTTTATGAGAGCATACTAAGGTGGATAACCAGGGAAATATCACCGGTCCGCGGGCCTAACGCGCCAGCCTCACGATAGGTAATCGGGGTTAACGGACAGTAAAACTTCATAAGGAACATATTTTTGGTGACAGAAAATATTGGCGTTTAGTAAAAGTTTTTGGAAAATTTTTGGGGTTTAAAATGTTGCGTAAGAGAAACTTCAATTTTTCACTTGTGTGTCTGTAAATCCTGTGGTCCAGCAATTCCGGCGGCATACTTGGAAACTGCACCCACTTTTTGTCAGAAATCGTGTGACCCAACGACAGCTAATAACCCTTTGATTGTTTGTACGGCTTCGGCTTAGTTCCGAACACAGACTGTACGTTAGTAGAGAAGATAGCCTAACTTAGCCTCTTCTAAAATCCAAAATGAAAAGTCGAAGTTGGGATTTTTACAAAAAGTGGGTGCAGTTTCAAAATATGCATTCCGGTGGTTAACGAACCGTTGCGTGAGTTCCGCAAGTATATCCATGGTATAATCAGGTGTTATCCAGATAATCCTGGTATCATTAGACTCTATTGTTCGCGGATTTGTCCAATGATTGTGTGTTCGTTCGCATTGTTAGTTCCTTTTCTTAGACATGTGGACTCAGTTTTTTCACGTTTCCATCATTATATTCTAGCTTATTCACAGTTCCTTGTTGGTCAGGCAGTTTTTGCGCGCGCAGTTTGAATTCAAATCGGGTTTTGGCGCGCGTTCAGAATTTTACGGGGCACAGCGCGCTCAACGTTGATTGGCTACTTTTGGATTACAGTTTGAATTAACACTCGCCAGAAGCAGATTTGAATTCAAACTGCGCGCCAAAATTTTCCTGACTAACAAGAAACCCTGGATCGGCTATAACCATGTGGCCAGCCGATTTGAAGTAAGAAAAGCGGCTTAGAGCACAAAGCCACTAGATTGAATCGAGTTTTGACAAGCGTTGCTAATTAGCCAATGATAACAAAGTCGTCAACACGACTATTATTCATAACACTTGATTTAGAGGGTTATCTTTACCTGCAGTTCCGCTAATCAGATCAGATTGATCAGGTGATGTTGTTTTTAAAAACTATTTCTATGGATCCGTTTCGTAAATATACGATGTATTTAGATACAACTATGTTGTACTATGAGTGATCAGTGAAAAAAAATTAATTTTCAAAAACTCGAAGGCGCCCCAGATATGGATTTTAACTCAAAATGCGAGTGCGTACATGTTAGTCACAAAAACATACATTCTGAGTCAGTCAGTCAGTCAGTCAGTCAGTCAGTCAGTCAGTCAGTCAGTCAGTCATCTTAGTAGCAATAAACCCTGGATCTATCAGCATGTGGCTAGCCGATTTGAAGTGAGAAAAGCGTCTTAGAGCACAAAGCCTGTAGATTGAGTCGAGTTGAACAGCCGGTTGACAACCGCTAATAAGCTTATGATACATATCAAAGTCGTCAACACGAGTATTATTTATAACACTTGAGTAAAAGGGATATCTTTCGTCTTCTGCAGTTTCGTTTATCAGACTACATGGGTCCGGATTCATCGTTATCAAAAACTATTTCTATGGATCCGTTTCGTAAATATACGATGTATTTAGGTACAACTTAGGTTGTATAAGTTATTTGTGAAAAAATAACTATTTTTTCGAAAACTTGAATGAGCCCTAGAACCAGATTTGAATTCAAACTGCGCGCCAAAAACTTCCTGAATAACAAGAAACCCTGGATCGGCTATAACCATGTGGCCAGCCGATTTGAAGTAAGAAAAGCGGCTTAGAGCACAAAGCCTATAGATTGAGTCGAGTTGAACAGCCGGCTGACAAGCGTGGCTAATGAGCTAATGATAAATAAGTCGTCAACACGAATCTTACAGTATTTATAACACGTGAGTAAAAGAGATATCTTTACCTGCAGTTTCGTTTATCAGACTACATGGGTCCGAATTCATCGTTATCAAAAACTATTTGTATGGATCAGTTTCGTAAATATACGATGTATTTAGGTACAACTTGAGTTGTATAAGTTATTTGTGAAAAAATAACTATTTTTTCGAAAACTTGAATGAGCCCTAGAACCAGATTTGAATTCAACAACAAGAAACCCTGGATAAGCTATAACCATGTGGCTAGCCAATTTGAAGTAAGAAAAGCGTCTTAGACCACAAAGCCTCTAGATTGAGTCGAGTTGAAGAGCCGGTTGACAAGCGTGGCAAATTAGCAAAGTCGTCAACACGAGTATTACTTATAGGGAGTCACCTGAAGTTCCGCTAATGCGAATAGTTTGATCCGGATTTCTAATTTTACAGTATTTATAACACTTGATTTGAATGGCTTCTATGTTTACCTGCAGTTCCGCTAATCCGAATACCGTAGCTTGGTTCTTCTGAGCAAGGTTTCGTGTTATGAAAAAGTTCTTTCAGGTTTGAGAAATTTTGAAAAAAGTTATCCGAGTCGAACAGCGGGCTGACAAGCGTTGCTGATGAGTTAATGATATCGAAGTCGTCAACACGAGTCTTACAGTATTTATAACAATTGAATAAGAGGGATATCTTTAGTCTCCTGCAGTTCCGTTAATCTGATTACATTGGTCCGGATTTCTAATCTTACAGTACTTATAACACTTGATTTAGATGGCTTCTATCTTTACCTGCAGTTCCGCTAATCCGAATACTGTACCTTGGTTCTTCTGAGCAAGGTTTCGTGTTATAAAAATTATTTTCGAGGACCCGCTACCTCACCCTAATGGTTCGAGAAACTTTGAAAAAAGTCATTCGAGTCGAACAGCGGGCTGACAAGCGTTGCTAATGAGTTAATGATATCATAGATATCTTTAGTCTTCTGCAGTTCCGCTAATCCGAATAGCTTGATCCGGAATAGCTTAACAGATTATGTTATTAATCAACCTGCCATTGTTACTTTGTGTTTGTTGCCATTATATCACTTCCAGTCCTACATAACTAACAAACACTTTCGTTTTACTATTGTTTAGTTGGAAAACTTGTATAGGCTATAGAGTATATAAAAACTTTCCACTTGAATCACAGAGCGCTGATCCTTAGTTTTCTTGGAAAAACATCTGTTTTTCGCAGAAATCTGATCAATATTTCGTTACTCTTTAAATAATGTTTAGCAGATATTTAAATAATGTTTAGCAGATATTGTTATTTCAATCAAGCTGCCATTGTTACTTTGTGTTTTGTTGCCATCATATCACTTCCATTAATAACTAACAACACTTAGCTATACAGTATAAATCGATAACAACTTCCCACTCGAATCCCAGAGAGCTGATCATTAGTGTTCTTGAAGAAACATCCGTTTTTGGTAACAAATCTGACGCGTCTTTCACATGGGTTGTTATTGAAGCATGCTTAACAGATCATGTTGTTAATTAAGCTACCATTTAATTTTTTTTGCCATTATATCACTTCCAACAACAATGTAGCAAACACTTCAACTCTCAAGATGGTTCAATTGGGAATTACATACGGATATGCTATACAGTATGAAACAACTTGCCACTTGAGTGAGTTGAGCTGAATCACAAAGAGCTCATCATTAGTGTTTTTGGAAAAACATCCGTTTTTATTAACAAACCTGACGCGTCTTTCACATGGGTTGTTCTTGAAGCATGATCATGTTGTTAGTTGGTAAAAGACACTATTTTTACTTTATTTTGTTGCCGTCTTATCACGTCCATTACTAACTAACAAACACTTATGTTTCACTATTTTTCTATGATATCAACTTCTATTGAAAAACCATGTATAAGATTATACAATATATATTGATAACAACTTTCACCTTGAATCACAGAGAGATGATCATTAGGGTTCTTGGAAAAACATCCGTTTTTAGCAACAAGTCTGACTAATTTAAGTTTTTAATTTCAGTCAGTCAGTCAGTCAGTCAGTCAGTCAGTCAGTCAGTCAGTCAGTCAGTCAGTCAGTCAGTCAGTCAGTCAGTCAGTCAGTCAGTCAGTCAGTCAGTCAGTCAGTCAGTCAGTCAGTCAGTCAGTCAGTCAGTCAGTCAGTCAGTCAGTCAGTCAGTCAGTCAGTCAGTCAGTTAGTCAATCAGTCAGTCAGTCATGCATAGTTAATGATGAGTTTTCGCTGAGTACAATTTCCTCATAAAGATTGTTTACTTCAATATATTCAACCATGAAATATGATCGGAACCGTTTTTTACGTGTGTACAGGGGAAGTTAGAAATTACTGCCGATTCCCCCCTCTTTCACCAAATTCCACTCCCTTTGGAAGATTGACTCATCCGCTAGTGGCTATGCATGCAAGAAAAATATTAAAAGAATAGGTGCACAGAAAACTTGTTAAATGGATTAAAATACAATGGCTTTGCAAGTTAGAACCAGTTCAACTGGATCCGCAGATTAACGAACTGCCAACTTTACTCTTCTAATCAATCGAGATACAATGACTCACTCACTCACTCACTCACTCACTCACTAACTCACTGTACAATGAGTTTAGACCAATGTAATTTGAGAAAATAATTTGAGCTCGCACTGGCTGGTCACAAAAAATAGCTCCCATTCAAATCCAGTTTCCTTATCGATTGTGAATGGTATATAGTCCCGGACATATTATCCTCCCGGGTCGGTACCCTATAATTCAGTTCAGTAAATATTGTTCATACCAACCATATTTGTTCAGGCGATTAAATTTTGTTATGCTAACACTGCCACTGTTCCCTGGGCACATGAGAGAGTGAGTTAGTGAGTGCAGTGAGTGAGTGAGTGAGTGAGTGAGTGAGTGAGTGAGTGAGTGAGTGAGTGAGTGAGTGAGTGAGTGAGTGAGTGAGTGAGTGAGTGAGTGAGTGAGTGAGTGAGTACCTGATAACCAATCTTGTGAACTAGTGGATCACTCGGTATGTTGGCCATCTATACTTCCTATTGTTCAGGTGCAGAAAAAAGGATGGCTTCCAAAATTTAGTCTTCTAACCATTTGAAAGTACTACACGTAAGAAAGTGTTCCATACATCAGGGATAGCAATTGTATGTACCAGATGCAATTGGTTTGTTTACCAACTCATTACGATGTGGACTGTGCCCCGATGTACAATACATAAGATAATACAATACCGTACTTCGCTCCTTTTCTTTGGCAAACTCTTTTCGGTGTCATTATGTTTTCGGCATATAATTTTTCAAAGTTCAGTCTATTCAAAATCCCCCGTTACTTGAGAAGTTTAAGGTACGTAAACTAAAAGTTGGCGCGCAACCAGTTTTTCGAAAAAGTCTTCCTCAGACAACATACGTTCTTAGATTTCCTTCACAACAAGGAACCTCGACCAGATTACTCATCTCCTGTTTTTGACATGTAGTTTCGGAAATGGCCCATCTTTCATTAAATCATCATGTTATAACGTTTTATCCCAGATTATCTCATGTTTTCTTCCTATTAATTTGCGTAAACATGCCACTTCATTTTCAGTTATCGAACTCAATCGAACAGTAATACTCAATCGATGTCTACATATATGAAGACAACAACAATAACAGTGAAATAATAATAAAAATAAAAATTAATAAAAAAATAAATAAAGTAAAAAAATATAGTAAAAAATGACTACCGAAATGAGTTTAATCAATACGACCGTCGAAAAAGTCTGTGTGGACGCCAACGCAAAATTTCATGACTGGGCCAACACAACACCAGTTATAGTTAGTGACTGACTGACTGACTGACTGATTGACTGACTGACTGACTGACTGACTGACTGACTGACTGACTGACTGACTGACTACTCCAGGGCATGTCCGTCTTCATCAGCACATTCACGTTGACTGTCATTGCTATTGACAGATTCATTTTGATCTGTCGTCATACGAGAAAGCCGATCAATATGACCGTGGCACACGTACTGATCATGAGTATATGGTGTGGAGCTGGTTGGTTACAGACTGACTCACTGACTTACTGACTGACTGACTGACTGACTGACTGACTGATTGACTGACTGACTGACTGAGTGATTGACTGACTGACAAAACGACTGACTTCAGCCTTCCTATCTGTTCCACCCGCTCTGTTCATGATGTTGACACCCGTCAGAAATTACTGTGGACAATTTTGCCTTGAACGATGGCCGAATTCGGAAATGCAAAAATCTTATGGTGTGGCGGTGCTCGTGTTACAAGTGAGTGAGTGAGTGAGTGAGTGAGTGAGTGAGTGAGTGAGTGAGTGAGTGAGTGAGTGAGTGAGTGAGTGAGTGAGTGAGTTAGTGAGTGAGTGAGTGAGTGAGTGAGTGAGTAAGTGAGTGAGTGAGTGAGTTGATGAGTTTGTGGGCGAGTGAGTGAGTGAAGGAGTGAGTGAGTGAGTGAGTGAGTGAGTGAGTGAGTGAGTGAGTGAGTGAGTGAGTGAGTGAGTGAGTGAGTGAGTGAGTGAGTGAGTGAGTGAGTGAGTGAGTGAGTGAGTGAGTGAGTGAGTGAGTGAGTGAGTGAGTGAGTGAGTGAGTGAGTGAGTGAGTGAGTGAGTGAGTGAGTGAGTGAGTGAGTGAGTGAGTGAGTGAGTGAGTGAGTGAGTGAGTGAGTGAGTGAGTGAGTGAGTGAGTGAGTGAGTGAGTGAGTGAGTGAGTGAGTGAGTGAGTGAGTGAGTGAGTGAGTGAGTGAGTGAGTGAGTGAGTGAGTGAGTGATTGTGAACGTTCTTCGTTGCAGTTTATGCTCCCGCTGACGGTCATCGGTGTTTGTTACACTGGAATTTTCCTGAGGATGTCACAGGTTATAGCCGGTCCATGGTTTCTTGTAAGCCAAAAACTTTTTGGCGTGCAGTTTGAATTCAAATTTGTTTTTGGCGTGGTTTCAAAATTTCGAGAAATAAAATGTTTTTTTTCTGATGACCTTTACATAACATACGAACAGTGGGCAAAAATTATTGCACTTTTCAATCGGTTTATCAAAATCAATTCCAGTAAGAGGATAAACATTTATTGAAAAAAAAATTTAAAGACTTACTCGCAGAATTATTCATCAAAAATTCAATTCAAATTTATTCCACTGTTTTGCCACAATAGCAGAGTTGGATACCGAATCACAAATATGAAGCAATAACGTTCATCCTAATTACATGAGGATAAGATAATCCAACGAGAGCTAACCACGAGTTGTTAGATTACTGTTCACGTTTCACATATAGTATAAATATTGTATTTTAGGGCATGTTGGCCAAGGCATCGCGAGCTTCATCGGCGTCAGCCATGGTGGTGGTGGCGGAATCAGCTTCATCAGTTGGAGTCGACTCCAATGTTGACCACAAGCCGAGGAAGAAATTTTCCAGTACCACCCAAGCCAGCTCAGCAACTGGACACACCTCCATGACTATGTCCGGTTAGTGTTGTTGTTGTTGCTGTTGTTGTTGTTGTTGTTGTTGTGGTCATTGTTAATGTAGATGTTGTGTTGTGTTGTTGTTGTTGTTGTTGTTAATGTTGTGTTGTTGTTGTTGTTGTTGTTGATGTTGTTGTTATTGTTGTTGTTGTTGTTTGTTGTTGTGGTTGTTGTTGTTGTTATTTTTGTTGTTTTTGTTGTTGTTGTTTATATTTTTGTTATTGTTATTGTTGTTAATGATGTTGCTAATCTTCAGCGGAACGGAAAGCGGCTGTTCAACGTAGACAGCGTCGGACAACAACCATGCTGATATCCATGGTAGTGGCCTTCGGGTGCTCCTGGTTTCCACAAGTGAGTCAGTGAGTAAGTGAGTGAATGAGATAGTCAGTGAGTGAGTGAGTCGGTCAGTATGTATGTATGTGAGTGAGAGCGTGAGTGAGTGAGTAAATCAGTTAGTCAGTCAGATAACTAGTGAACTATTGACTGAGTCAGTGAGCCCATGACTGATTGAGTCAGTGAGTTCATTATTGATTGACTCATTCAGTCTAATATTCAGTCACTCAGTCAGTCAATCCAAATTTTTTTCAGGTACTTTATATGATATTGCGGGATCTGGAATTGTTGCCGGACTTTATACATAAGGAACAGTTCTTCTTTGGCATAACCGCCCATTGGATCAGTATGACAAGGTAGGTGAGACAGTCACTGACTGACTGACAGACTGACTGACTGACTGACTGTCTGACTGACTGACTGACTGACTGTCTGACTGACTGACTGACTGATTGACGAACTGACTGACTGATCGACTGACTGACTGGCTGACTAAGTGATTGACTGACTGTCTGAATAAAGAACTGAATTATTGGCTGTTTTGATGATTGGATGACTGACAGACTAAATGACTGACGTACTTAATTACTGAATTACCCAATTAAATATTATTCATATTGACTGATTGATTAGAAGTTAGTTTTCTTCTGTTCTTAATGATTCTCTAACTGGTTGATATTTTCAGCACAATATGGAATCCAATATTATACGTGTGGCTGAACGATCAATTAAAACAGGCGTTTCTGGCTCTTTTACCCAGTTGCATCACCTTTGGACGGCTCGACAGCTCTGTTGGCAACTTTTTCACTCACTCACTCACTCACTCACTCACTCACTCACTCACTCACTCATTTCAGCGTTCTTGTGCCACGTCGAAAAACAATATGAGAGGCACATCTTTAAGTACGCGACCAATCAACAAATCACACTCTTGTACTCCTGTAGCTAATGTTTCACGCTATCGGACACTGACCGTCAAATCAAGCAAGTGAGTGAGTGAGTGACTGACTGACTGACTGAGTGAGTTTATATTCATTGCAGCTCTCGAAGAGGCAGTAGCAGATCGGCCGTAACATGTAACTATAACAATAAACACAAGAACAATGACACTTCCACTACTACCAACAACGACAGCAACAACAGCAATAACAACAACAACAACAAAAACAACAACAACAACAACAGCAACAACAACAACAACAACAACAACAACAACAACCTTCCACTTATCACCACAACTTCGCCAACTCTTGGCGATTTCACCACGTTGACCAACGGCCGTTTGATTGAAACCAGCATTAGTGAACACAACAACAACAACAACAACAACAACAACAACAACAACAACAACAACAACAACAACTGTGGCGAATCAGTGACACCGAACGGTGTCATGGATGTGATAAAATATGGGACAGACTATGCGTTAATTTCAAATGGTTGTCGCGTTGGAACTCTTATACTTACTGATGATCATGTAATGCTGTGAAAAATTTAAATTTTTAACTTCATAAACTTAAATTAAACACGTTAAATTAATGAAAGATGGTAAAAAAAATTAAGATTGTTATGTGTGATGTCATAAGTAGAAATAAATAAACAATTTTGGGATTACATAAACATGAAAATATCTAAGTAAAATATTTGTGAACACAAGTAATTATGAAAAATTTTCATTGCCAGCAGGTTTTGTACAGAAAACTAAACATAGAATACTAATTTGATTTGTTTATGGGTCGTTATTAATCATAATTCAGATTGTCATTCAATCATTAGATTTTAGCTCTTTAGCACATACTTCCTGAACTGGAATGAAATAGTAATATTAATTGTGTCTTCCCGATGAAATACGTACAATATAAAATAAAAGATACCTTTCGTAACTTGATGATCATCACAAATAAACAAAATCTAAGGATTGAATGACCATCAGAATCATGATTGATAACGATCCGATGGTAAGGATCATTAAGGTAATTTTAATGTAAAAATGTGCCGAGGCTCTCATCGGCTATAATAAACGCCACTGGCTGACGAGCCAATCCTTCACAGGGAGGGGAAATTCTTCAAAGAGGGGAGGATCAGCAGTTACTAAATCATTTTACCTACACCTTAGGGACACAGTTATAATTTTTGACAACGCCAAAGAGGGGGAATTCCACTTTTCTCACCCCTTCTCGTCCGTAGTGTTAAACGCTATTCAGGAGGGTTTACGTTAACGCCATACATTTGCAAGACTTCCATGAGTAAATCCCTTGATTTTTCACTAATGTGTAATGTTTCAATTAAAGATGTCATCACGTTTAGTCTTTGTTGAACGATAGCCAGTCCTCCATGCTCTAACACTGTATGTCGAGCTAATAACAGACGATAAATAGGTTGAGTTTTGATGTTGTTGTTGTTGTTGTTGTTGTTGTTGTTGTTGTTGTTGTTGTTGTTGTTGTTGTTGTTGTTGTTGTTGTTGTTGTTGTTGTTGTTGTTGTTGTTGTGGTTGTTGTTGTTGTCGTTTGCATTCTTGTTGCAGAATGAGGCTGGATTTTCGGAGGCAATGTCTTGACTGTTAATAGCAATCGGGTTCGTATCTTCAGCTACTTCTGAACTATTGTTAGAATCCACGTGTGTCACATTGTTGCTGTTGCTGTTGCTGTTGCTGTTGTTGTTGTTGTTGTTGTTGTTGTTGTTGTTGTTGTTGTTGTTGTTGTTGTTGTTGTTGTTGTTGTTGTTGTTGTTGTTGTTGTTGTTGTTGTTGTTGTTGTTGTTGTTGTTGTTATCCTCTGACGTTTTTGTGGGTGACTCGTTATTAGTGATCAGCATGTCCACTGAAATAAAAATTTATTACAGAGAGAGGTAGACGTACTAACTTACTGAGTACTGACAGACTGTCAAACATAGTGGTTGACACACTAACATACAACACAAACTAACTGACAGACTTACACACAAACTAAGAGACAAACCAACAGGCAGGCAGGCTAACAGACAGACCAACAGACTCACCAACAAACGGACAAACAGGCAGGCTAACGGACGGATGAACAGATAGTCATAATGTCAGAAAGACAAACATACAGACTAACAGACAGACAAACAGACAAACAGACAGACTAAAAGAAATATTAACAGACAGACTAACGCACAAACTAGGTGACAGACTAACAGACTCACTAACAAACCGACCAACAGACATATTAACAGACAGATAAACCGACAGACTAACAGACAGACTTACAGACAGACTAACAGACATATAAACAGACGGACATACAGACAGACTCACAGACAGACAAACCTTCACCCGCTAGAATATACCCCGTGAGCATGCGCACATCCAGAATGTCTAGATTCAGATCCTCAAGGACTTGATCCACTCCATCCATACTCACCTGAAAGACAGACTTATTGATTGATTGACTGACTGACTGACTGACTGACCGACTGACTGACTGACTGACTGAATGACTGACAGTCATATTGACTCTCTGACTGACTGACTGACTGACTGACTGATTGACTCTCT